>LGTU01000170.1:0-47272 GCA_001314425.1 Phytophthora pluvialis
GATGTGAATGGGAGTGTTAAAAAGGATGGGGAACCGCCCAGCTTGCCAAGGTGTTACTGCAACCAGCCAGTCGAAAGTGGCCGATCTGTTGCAGACAGCAGATCGTAGACCTATCTCAGTGACTCCATTCGGCTTGTGAGGAATTTCCATAATTCAGTGAAAATCAGTGAGATTTGTCAAAATGATTTGACACCGGGGAAGCACTCACCTCAGTACTTCTTCGATAGTACTACTATTTCCAGCTCGTGCAAAGTATTACTCAATATCAGCGGCAGCCCAATGACCAACCCAATGACCAAATAATGGCACACAGTACCTAACGTCCAATCTACACCACCACGATTTAAATTATTCATTTCAGCTATACGATTTGAGTTTATCTAGAAATTGAGGGTTACAGTACTACGTATCTTTTGATTCTCACAATCATTTTGACAAATCTCAGTGATTTTCACTGAATTATGGAAATTCCTCTCCTGCTTGTTGTGCTGGGCGGCACGACCACCAGTTTATGTTTTATCATAAACGTAGGATGCACATATTGGAGAAATGCAGAAAAATCTACACAACGTTTTTGGTCATGCGCTGCGCTATGCATGCATGATGCATGCCGCATCACCAGAGAATGCGCCACCACCAAAAAATGCCAAAGCGCCAGCTATACCGGAACACCAAGTTGATACATGTACCAGCACAAGTGCTATTCTTATCACCAGACCAGGAACCAGAACACGAGTAGGTACAGACGATCCTCTCGGTAGTGATAGTGTCGGGAGGGCACAATTTATCAGAATCGAGAGGAATCACTACTGGAAGGTGTACCTATTCAGTGGTACAACTATTCGAGCAGTGCGAAACTCGAGCGATCTTCAACGATAGAGATTCTTAAACGCCGCAATAATGCCGGGATCTAGAGGTTGCAACTTGCTGGTAGTGTTCGGCGGTAGGAATACGACCTCAACGTTCTTCAACGCACAGCGTCGAAACCGCCATGTATGGTTGCATCAAGAAGCAGCAAGCACTTACGGTGCTGCTGCCTGAACCGTGCGTCCTGCTTGGTAAGCCACTTGGCGCGTTTAGATCCAGCATGCGCTGGACAAATCGACGCGGACTCTGCACTGGACATGGCGGCAGCAAAAATGTGTACAATGTCAGCGTACGTCAAGCATTGGGATTCTATGCCAGCTTCGATCTTTCAAAGGTGCTGGAAGCACACGGGTCTGCTTGACTACCTCGCGTGCGATTACGAGCTGCCAGAGGTGGAAGACGGGATTATGGACGAGTTTGGGCCACTTGCACGCAAAGGACCCCCTGCTGACATTTTTCGGGCGTCTTGGACAGAATGGTCACATCCTATAGTTAACCAACTTTCAATGGTGATAATAGCGTACTGATGAGCTAGAGGTGCGTACACTCTGAGGATACATGTTGGCTGCGCTCTTGTTTGTATGCTAATTTGCCATAAGCGATCATGTGTGTGTTGGTGGAAGCAGTACTATTTCTTATCACTAATAAGTAACTGGAGGATAGAAGTCGGATTGACTTGGCTTTGTATATAGAGCATTATAGATCGAGTGAAATACAGCGCATCCCATATTGAGAGGGTATCACTAACTGGGATATCACTACCGAGAGGTTCATCTGTATCCCAAAAGAAGATGCTGCAGCTGCGGTACAGTAATGTACACTGCATAAACTTACAACGATACCAAGTCAATTGTAGAATTAGAAATCAAAGTGTTGGCGGCTGTACCAACGTGTTAAGAGGGCGTTCGACACTGCGCAGAGTACAAAGTACACAGGCCGTGCGGTACCGAGCCTCGCAGCAGTTGGCGTACAATTCTTGGAGTAACGTTACCAAACATGCTCCGACAACTCGCTGCTTGTATTCAAAAGCTAGCAGAAGGCAAACCTAAAGTGCTTGTTGATGTACAAATGCGCTGCATCACCCATGATCTCGCCTCACTTTAGCCCAGCGCTGCCATCACGGGAGTGTGAATGTCGCCGGTAGCCTCGATCACTCAACATAACGGAAGTACCGTAAAACGGAAGTAGGTACAACGGTAGACCGCACTACTGAAGTATGTAAAATTCGCTACAAATACTTCTACCGTACTCGACTGAGGTTGTTCAGCTCATCATCTCTCGTTTCACCTTCCACATTGGCTTCATCAAACCTCTCAAGTGTCTTGAAAACCAAAAATTGTTCGTGGTCTCCCACGCTTTGCCATGAGCGCTCATCCTCTCAACATCACGCGATTGTTTGTGTATCTTCGTTCGCTCGATTAAGTAATGCGGCCAACACATTACAGTTGAATGGAGTCGGCACATTTGCTCAAGAGCTCGAAAACATGGTCATACCATGGTACACGTAAACCAAATTGAAGTGCTCACTCATAGCACACGTCCAACGTGACCTACGATCGTCTGCTGTTTCCTTGTGGGTTTCTTCCTCTCAGCAGTCTTGGAGAGAGATCGATCTCTCGCAACCTTTGCCTTCCGACCTATTTTTTTCTTGGTCGAGTTCGCCGCCAGCGCAACATTTTCCCTTCCTTTCGTTTTGAATGTGGTGGGCTCCGCACGGGTCACCACACGGGAGATCGCTGGGGATACGGCCATGATAACGGCTTGCTTCTGCGTTTGAAGCCGCCGTAATCTCGCTCGACGGACGCGATCCGCTACGAATTGATGCTCCTCCGTGGTACAATCACTGTCCTCGTTGGAAGGTGACGAACACGAGCTGATCGGAGATTCCGGTGCACTTGAGAACGCTCGTCGTGATCGTTGAAGTAGTCGAGACGGAGCCTGAGCATAGGCGGGAACTTGTTCCAGTCTCTTTGTTATCCGCTCTTGGAGGAGTCGAATGTCTTCGTGAACCTTGCTCGTGTGCGTGTCAATCATGATTTCTTCCGCTCCTGCCGTTGTTTCTATCCCACTTAGTGTGCGTACAGGAACAACGTGGCCTGGACGTCTCACCACTTGTTTGCCAGGTTTGTTAGCCAAGGAGCGAGGTTGAGGTGCCATACGATCCATACGCTGAGCTGTCGAAGCACAAACTTGATCAAAGTCGTTGCCTAGTGGCTTTCCTCCCGAGTGTCTTCTGCACGAAGTCTGTGCCACCATGCGAAGGTCTCTTCTACCGCAATCTTCTTGGTTGCTATGTAGAGCGTCGCACTGCTCGTGCCCTGGATGCGGGTCCGATCGGCCATTGTGAGCGGTTGACTCCACGTGGTTAATCCGGTGCGTCATGTTCAGAATCAACTGGTTCTTCTCTTGCAGCAGTCGACTCAGCTCTGCATTCTTCACCTGCTCTTCTCTCCACTTGGCCTCCACGTTGGTACACTCGTCTCGTAAGCGTTCATTTTCACGTTCATGAGCTCCTTCGTGCTCATTCATCGCTTCGCACGTACTGGCAATCCGCTTTTCATACTCCTGGAGACGGTTAGCAGTGTCTTCTCGCTCACTTTCCTGCTCTTTCAAGTGGCCACGAAGTTCAGCAATTTCACGCTCGAGCTCTTTCTGCTTGTCCGAGGCTGCACTCATCTCTGCGTGATGAGAGGCGGCTGTATCTTCCAAAGCAGCACGTAGATCCTCGCTGACTTTCTCCACCGCTGCCACCTTCGCCTTCTCCGCTTCTAGCTCTCTCTTCAGCTCGATCAGTTGAACTTGCTGCACCTGGTTCTCCTGCGCAAGAGATCGATACTTGACGCTATCGCTCTCCCGTTTCTCCTCTTCTTCACACAAAGCGTCTTCCCACGCGTGTCGCTCGTGTTCGATGGCTGCTCTAGCACGTTTGAGCTCGTTCTCTAACGAAGCATTACGCTCTTCACGACTACGCAATTTCTGCTCCAGGTTTACAACTTGTTGGTCGTCACCCTTGGAACGCTCGTGCAGAATCTCAATCTGGTCGGATAGAGATAAAGCCCCGTCCTTAGCGGCCTGCAAGTGAGCCTCAAGCTCGTGTTTCTCGTGGACGGCGCTGTCGTAAGTGTTTCGTAGCACTTTCAACTGATGATTCAAATTGGCCACGTAAAGAGTTCGCCACTGCCGCCAGACTACGCTAAGAACGCCCTGCCTCTGTTGAATTGCCACAATCTGGGCGTGTTGCTTGCAGCGCTTCGTCCTCGCCTTGTATTCACGCCAGACTCTAGTCACTCGTCCTAGAAGTGACCACTGCCGCCGCTTCTGAGCGTGTGCTAGCATTCTTGCCCGTGCTTTTTGTGCTCTCACCAGTCGAATTCCTGTCCGAAAAGCGTCAAATTGGCGCTGAAGTGTACCATACTTGTTGGCCTTGGCTCGCAGCAAGTTGGTATGTGTTCGCTCTTTCCACAGGCCCCATGAAGCTCGCAAAAGTTTCATGAAGTAATGTTTCAGAGCCTTTGTAGAATTCTGAGTATACTTGCGCTTGGCCATCGAGAAGTACTTCCAATGCGCCCACAGCTTTCGGAGACGTCTGCGATTGACATACCGCTTGGCCAGGTTCAAGGACCGTCTGGACGTGCCTTGCTCGGATGCAGTTGTACGCCAAGCATTGAAGAAAACCTTTGCAACTGCGATTTTCTCTGTATGAGTAGCGCGCTTCTCGGTCTGAACGCGTCGACGCCACTCAACCCAACGCCTCCATATTCGTCGACGAAGTCTGAAGTTATTCATCTTGCCAACCTCAAGAAACTTGCGCCATTCACGAAAGTGCAGGCGCTTTTGCCGGCATTGTACGCGGTAGCCAAGTTCCGCTGCGCGTTCTTGGCGAGGTCGTGCAACCGAATACAGGAACAGCTTCCAACTCCAAAACGCAACTTGTTTGTTGATGCGCCGCGAGTCCTTCCAGCGTAAATCTTGCACCTTCATGAGCGTTCGCTTGTACCTGGTTGTGCGCTTCCACTCACGGAAACACGCGCGTTGCAGGTTGTGTACCACCCGCCCTCGCTGTGCTTGGAGTAGCTTTCTATCATGATTTACCATCGACACCCCACTAACCCAAGCTTGAAAAACAGTGCTGAGAAACCGAGTTTCTCGTAACATTTCGTTGCGCTTTGCGATCACGCTCACCCTCGTAACGTTGACCCACTCGGCAAAGTGAATTCTTCGCATTCGAATCTGCGGCTTCTTCAAGCAAGCCCGAAGCTCCTGTTGCACCCACACTTTCCGTCGCCACGCCCAGAAATGGTCGTGCTGTACGATGAAGCAACGCTTCCTCTGAACATGCTTGATCTGCTGCGACCAATTGTAAAATTGAATCCACCGGATGAAGAAGCGCTTCAGGATTTTGGGCGTAGCTACAGCCATAGTGCGCTGAACGACCTCCTCTTTAATCGCCTCGCGCTCGTGGAGTTGCTGGGCCAGTGTCCGTTGATAAGAGGCCAACTTCCGTTGAACGCTGGACAGATTATTCCTCAGGTCCAGCTCTCGCTGCTCCGACTGCATTAATGCCCGGATGTACTTCTCCTCTCGCTGCTCCAGCTCCTGGAGACGACCATCATTAGCTGACACAGCAGTTATTACTTGTTCTGGACTGGCTTGTGGTTCATCATAACTGGGCCGGTGTCGCTGGGCTGCTTGGCTAGGACGAGTGGACTCTCTTTGTGTGGTTGCTTGAACTTCAGCGAGCGGGTTCGGTGGGCTCTTTCCGATTGGAATATAGCGGTCCTCATTAGTATGACGGCCTCGTGGGGGTGACGAAGATGCGTGGCTAATAGCACTCAAACTCGTCATGTCCAGGTCTTCCCGGGTGAAAGCCGACGACGCCCGGCGTTGGCTGTCGTTGAACTCGGTTGCGATTTCGGTATCGCGATGGCTTCTACTCATCTCGTGAGCGTTGTCCCGGAAATCAGCTGAAGACTGTCGTCGGGCACTTGGGTGTTTATGAAACGGAGGACGCTGTTTCTCAATGAGGTCTGGAGGCAACGGGACGGTGTCTTGGCGGTGCATAGTGTACACCCTTTGGACTTGAGGAATTTTGCTCGGAAGCAGTGTGGCTCGTGATGGCTCATGGGGCGGAGCTGCTGCTGAATCCCTCAACTTGAAACCATGAATTGCCTCTCCAAGGGACCGATTCGCAAAATCACCACTGCGAAGATTCGCCTTGCGATCTCGCGTGCTCTGCGCTGGTGCTCCGTGGTCGTGCGAATAGCGAGAAGCTTCTGCTTGGTTCATTTTCCTTTCTCGCAGAAGTTGCTGCTGGTTCATGATCGTTGGTGGGGGCGGAGGCAGAAAGCTTGGGTAGGCGACTTCTGTTCCTCTGTCCCACGTATCGGGGTCTTGTTGCTGTGGTGGAAGTTGATGCTGACCAGATCGTACATCACTAGTCTCGTGGGAGTATTGCTTCTCCGTAAGACTTGATTCTGGCCAAGCGCGCGTTTGATGTGGGCTTTGACGAGGCGGAGGCTTCGTTTCGAGCTCATCAGCATTCCGCTCCATGCGTCGACTTGCTACCAATTTATTTCGCTGTCTCGGGTCCATTGACAACAGATCTTTGAGATATTCTACCATCTCTTTGCGGTCCTTTTCACAGACCGCGTGCAAGTTTGCGATGGTCTTTTGCTGTAATGCGATCACGTTGCTGTAGGCTTCTTCCCAGGAAGCAACACGCTGCTTCATGTCGTTCGGAGGTCCATCTTGTCGTTGTGCTCGAGGTGAGCATCCTTTCGCCAGCTTCAGTAAATACTCCTTCGCCTTCACTTTCGGGTTATCAGCGAGCTTCGCGTGTGTCCGGGTAATTATCATGAGCATTTGAGCTTTCAACGCTTCCTGCTCCAGTTCCGACAGCGCATCTTCGTACTTCCACAGCCTCAGCATCAACGGCACATTGCACGCCACCTCGCTCGGACTCGGCACGCGATCGAACCGCCCAGTAGCGACACCCGCCAGCACACACCCGTAAAACGCCTTGTGCAGCGAGATCAACTGCGCGATCCGCTGCAGCTTCTGAATGTCGAAGTGGTTCTGCGTGACCATCGTCCTCAGCGCGTCGTCCTTTGCTGCAACATGAGGCGCCGCCTCGCGCTCCTTCTTGGTGACGTCGCTGTTGTCCAGCATCTGCAGCTTCGCCAGCATCGCCACAACTCGAAGCCGGTAGTTGGGCTGGTCACACAGCGGGTTTCCCATCAGGTTGAGGTTCCGGAGCTGCGCGAGCTCGTTGAGCCTCGCCACCTCCTTGTCGCACGAGAGCAAGTTCCCTCCCACGGACAGCAGCCGCACGACTGCAAACTGCTCGATCCCGTCCAGTGTCCGCAAGTTGTTTTGGCTCAGGTAGAGTGCGGAGACGGACGCGCTCACCGTCGGCGGCACGCGGCCCAGCGCGTGGATCCCCTTGCCCACGGCGTTGAGTCTCGCGCCGTCGCACAGCCGCATGCCGTGCTGCTTGAAGGCGTCCACCAGCGTCTTCTGCGACTGCAACGAGGCCTTGGAAGGCGCCGCATCCTTGAGTTTCCAGGGCGACGGCCGCTTGCTGCTCGTCCTCTTGACGTTGGAATCGTCGCGCTTCCTGGCTGCAGCAGGCTGCCGCAGCGCGAAGTGCCGACTGTAGCTGGCCAGGATCGGTGCGTCCGCCATAGTGAGCGCACTTACCTAGAGGCTCTAGGCTAGAGCGCAGTGGTGGAGCTAGATGCCGCCACCCTGCGACTCGTGCGCACCAAGAGGCGTCAAGACTCTGGGTAACGGCTCAAACTCAGACTCAGATTGAAGTGGTGTGTGGCCCACACCCTAGACCGCTAAAAATACACAGGCTAAAAGCAGGGGTGTGCGCCGCTAAAACACCGGAGCTCCTCACCCGCGGCATTGCTCACTCCACTTCTCGATTGGCATCGCAGACCAGCGACGCCCTCCACCGACTTAACCCACAGCAGCCAAAGACACAGCGCCGACCATGGCTCGCCGCCTCACTAAAGTGCGTGCGGTTGCAGGGCCCGCCTCGGACCTCGGATCTTCCTAACGACTGTGCTGCCTGCAGGAACTCGCCGAGTTTGAGAAGAGCTCGCCCGACTGGTGCACGGTCAGCGCCGTGGACGACGACCTCATGCACTGGAACGCCATGCTCGCAGGCCCCGTACGTGCCGCAGCAGCAGCAGCCAGTTGCGGCAGTTGCAGCAGGACAGAGCTGACGGTGGCTGTGCTATCTCTTGACTTGTGCAGGAGAACTCGCCGTACTCGGGCGGCGTCTTCAACTTGGACCTGCAGTTCCCCAGCGAGTACCCGTTCAAGGCGCCCAAGGTGCGCTTCCTCACGCGGGTCTACCACCCCAACGTCAAGTCACAGTCCGGCGAGATCTGCGCCGACATCATCAACGAGGTCCGTCGGGGAGAGAGAGAGAGAGAGAGACCGATGCAGGAAGGAGATGTCTAAACAATTGGCCGTGTGCTGCTGTTGTTGTGCTGCAGAACTGGGGCCCGACACTGAACGTGCTGCACTGCCTGACGGCCATCAAGCAGATCCTGGAGCAGCCAGACATGGACAACCCGCTGGAGCCCGAGATCGCCAAGCAGATGCACGAGAACAAGGCGGACTTCGACAAGACGGCGCAGGACTGGACCAAGCAGTACGCGTCCTAGAACTCGGCGACCACACAGAAGAATCTCCCCCATCGATGCACTCGCAGGAGAACAGGAAGGTCTCACGGAGGCAAACCACAACTATAACCACATCCTCATGCTAATGCTGTACGTTTCCGCACCTTCGCCACTGAACGCGCTGTAGACGTTTCCCTCACCATAAAAACTCATGCGAGTCTGACGCACATCGAAGTTACTTTTGAGGTACGGCGGCCTTGTCTGAGGCACATCCGCCTCATTCCACACTGGAATGAGGCGATCGCACCTAGTCGGGGCGGACCATAATAGCGGGATTACAAACACCAAGTCAGGCTGAGGGCGGGCCGACACAAAAGGCGAGAAACCGGTTCGAAACCGACTCGAGCCCAACCCGAGCGCCTCGCGAAGCTGGCACCGTGAGGTCTTCCGGATATTATCCGGAATATGAGGTACCGGATAATAATGTATTATCCGGCACCTCAAGCCGCCTTTGAATGAGGGTTTTGTCCACCTCTGGGGATATGTGCCAATCACAGCCGTCCCCGCACACTTCAATCCCAATGAAGGTGGCGCCGCTCTTCCTGACGCTGTGCGTGGCGCTAGCGCCGCGCACAGCGGCTTTCGGACGCCGCCCGCCCGCCAGCAGCGAGCCCGGACCCCCCGCTGTGCTGTGGTACGCCCCTTTCCTCAGCGGCGGCGGCTACTGCAGCGAAGCGCACGCGTACGTCGTGGCCGTGGACGCCGCGCTGGACGCGTCGGGAGTATCGTCCGATTCCGCCTCAATCGCCGGCAGTCAGGAGGCGCCAGAGGCCGCACAAGACGCTGAGACTGCTGCAACATTGGAGCCACCTTTCGAGCTGCTGGTTACGCAGCACGGGGACTCTCTGAACCCGTCGTTCATCCGAGACCTGCCCGAGGTCATGAGGACCAAGCTGGAGCAGCACTGGATCGAGGAGAGGGACTTCTACTGGCGGCTGAAGCACAGGAAGATCGCTCTGGCAATCTGCCACTCGGAGCCTGGCGCGTGGGAGCCCGCACACTACATGACGTCCCGCTGTCCGCCCCAAGGAGCTCTGTACACGGTCGGACGCACCATGTTCGAAACGGACCGAGTGCCCAAGGGGTGGCCCGACCGGATGAACAAGATGGACGAGGTCTGGGTGCCCACCAAGTTCCAGGAGAAGGTTTTCGTGGACGGCGACGTGAGACCCGAGGCCGTGAAGGTCGTGCCGGAGGTGGTGGACGTGGACTTCTTCGACCCCGGGAAGGTGGAGGAGGTCTATGATCTGGCGGGCGGGACGGCGTTTGAAGTGACCGAGACGACCACGGTGTACCTGTCCATCTTCAAGTGGGAGGAGAGGAAGGCGTGGAGAGTGCTGCTGAAGGCCTACTTCCAGGCGTTCCCGGCGGGCGAGGATGTCGTTCTCGTGCTGCTGACGAATGGGTACCACTCGACGTCGTCGTCGGCTGATGACTTTATGACTGTCATTGACCAGTTTGCGCTGGAAGCGGTCGGCAAGAAGCTTGACGAGCTGCCGCACGTTCACGTCCTGCCTCCGCATGTCCCCCAGGAGGCTATGCCGTCTTTGTACAAGGCCGCCAATGCATTCGTTCTTCCGTCACGTGGTGAAGGGTGGGGACGACCACACGTCGAGGCAATGGCGATGGAGCGTCCTGTGATTGCTACCTTCTGGAGCGGCACGACGGAATACATGACGGAGGAGAACTCGTACCCACTCAAGATTGACGGACTCATCGAGGTAAGGAAATTGAGAACGGCTATGCTTGTATAGTCCGTAGAGGAAGTCGATTCCTTGACTGACGCATTTCTGCTGTTTGAACAGATTACGGAGGGCGCGTTCCGGGGACACATGTGGGCTGACCCCTCTGTGAAACATCTAGAGGAGCTTTTGCGTCGGATTAAGGAGCATCCAGAGGTAAGAACCACTTGAGGACGTTAGTGCTGTTGCTTGCGCTATTTACTGAATGTCTCTTCATCGCAGGAAGCGGTTGCCAAAGGCAAGCAAGCTCGCAAAGACATGGTGGAGAAGTACTCACCAGGAATCGTTGGAGAGATCGTCCTTGGGCACATTACTCGAATCTTGGAGCACGTTGCTGCGGAGGAAGAAGCTGCTAAAGCTGCAACAGCGCACGAAGAGCTATAGAGTCGTCATCCAAGCCTCAATGAGATGGTGTAACATTGGTAAAACATATATCGTCATCGCTACCAGTTTGCTTGTAACTCGGTAACGCATTCTACTCTTCCGCAGCGCAGTCCGCGTCGTACTCTTCTTGTGTTAGCCAAGTATGATGCAGCCAGAGAGCTTTTGTCGGCACAGACGGACCGGGCTCGACTTCGCCAGCAAGAACTTGCTGCATTCGGGAAGGCGGCTGCGTACCTTCGCCAATGGGCCGCAACGTTCCAATGATGCGCCGTACCATGTGCCGCAAGAAGCCGTTGGCAACAATCTCAATGCACACAAAGTGCACAGGCGTACCTCCTTTGGATTGCTCAACCTTTCGCTTCTTGTGCTCACCTGTAGCTACAGCCTTGCTGTCGTCCACGTCGTGCTTTTCCGTGGCGGTGGTGTTGCTCGCTTCACGATACATGTCTGCGGCGTCGATATCCTCACCGTTACCGCACACTCGGGGATCCAGTGAGAAGTTCACGTGGCTATCATCCACCGCATGCACGACGTTAGTGTCATCGCTTTGCCTAGCGCCACTCGGAGCCTGAAAGGCTCGAAAGTAGACGTACCGTCGAACAACCACCTTGGCCGAAATGACTGTACGCACAGTCTTCATGTCCTCGTACTTCTGTAGACCCTGCGAGAATGGTCGGAAGTCGTGCGAGCCCTCCAAGAACCTGTCGCACCAACAACCTGTGAGCCTCATTCCTTGGTCAACTACAGTACTCGTCTCCAACTCACTTGAGCGCGTCACAAATCCGCTGGATGTCGAGTCTTCTTCCAAGGAACCACGAGTACTTGCCCAGCTCCAGATCCGGCCGGTGGCCTTGCTGCAAGTAGTAAATGTACTTCTTGTAGCGCGACCGAATCCGCGCCGGACCCGTGGTCGGCACCGTCACACCAAGCACCACCACTCGATCCCCCAGCCTACACACAGCAATGAACAACCTTCATGAGTCTCCAACTCAATCTCCATCATCCTCAACCTCCTCACTTGGCATTCACTCGGTCCTTCAACTCGTCCATTGTCATGTGCAGCTCCGCGTTGAGCCGGATGAAGCCATATTGCTAAATTCCACAGACACCCTTTAGTCCAAACGCTGATCCAAGACCCCGACAATTCCCCCTTTTCCCCTCCTAATGCTCCTACATAGAGCGCGTGGGTGCCTGCGTCCGTGCGACTGACTCCGGTGACGTTCACTCGCTGCGCGGCCCCCAAAGTCTCCGTCACGGCGGCCTCCACCACCTCCTGCACACTGTCGTGGCCCGAGCTGCTCTTCGTCTCCTGCTGCTGCCGTTGCCACCCCACAAAGTCCGTCCCGTAGTAGGCAATGTGCAGGCAATAGCGCCAGCTCGAGGGCGTCGCAATGGCGGACGCGTCCTCCAACGACTCCATGGTCTCCGTTAACGCCGTACACCAATAAAACACAAACTGCGTAGCATACTTTATTCAAGTGAAAAGAGGTAGGTGTCTTAGTAGAAACCTCGATCGGCGGAATGGGCTTCCGCGAGCAGGTGTGCGATGACCCCGTTGCCGTGACGCACGGCCAATTCCAAGGCGGTGGTGCCTTCCTACGGTTCAAATGGCGCATTGCAATGCAGCTCAGAACGTTGCAATGGCGGTTGTCGCCCCCAATGGAGCGGAGCGTACCGCGTTGGTGAAGGTCTTGTCGGCTCCGTGGCGTAGCAGCATCCGGGCGACGTTGTCGTGGCCGTAGAAAGCTGCTTCGTGCAGTGCGCTGAAGCCGTCAGACTTGAGCAAAGCAGAGTTTCGTCTTTAAAAGGTGGGGGGGGGTCGTATCTCCTGTGCCTTCATAATGACGGACAAGTGCTGCTGGCGTACGTACGTCTCGCTGGTTCACGTCGGCTCCTTCCTGCAGCAAGAACGCCACGCAGTCGTCGCAACCTTTCTTCGCTGCTACTTGCAATGCTGCGTATCCTTCTTTCTGTTGCATGGGGGCAGTAAGAAACCATCATCGTCCCGACTTGCATCGATCTGCCAGCCTTATTAACTTACGTCAGTGTCGTTGACTCGCGCGCCCTGGTCCAGCAGAGCCGCTAGCTCTTTCACGTCGCCGCTGCCTGCCGCCGCTGCAAGAGCAAAAGGGACTCGATGTCAGACCCCGCGCTTGTATCAAAGCTGTGCTGAGCAACTCGAACCTGTAAGGAGATCCTCAATCTTCACCACTACACTCATGGCGCCTTCCTGTACACACGCACGCTTTGCTCGCCAGAGAGACGCTACCATTTCGGGAAAAGACACCGCAGTGACAAGATCCAAAGTCCAAAGTGGAGGTATACGCACAAAGTCCTCCAAGACCGCCACCATGAGTGTGATCGACCCCGCCTTCTTCGACAAGAAGTTCAGCGTCACGCGCTACATGCTGCGGTACGTGGTCGGGGCTGCCACGGACGAGCTCCGCGGCCAGCAGCTCCAGAAGGTTCGCAGGTTTCGCGCCATGGCCGACGAACAGATCGACGGAGTCATCGACCAGAGTTTCGTCAACTTTAACACGAGTCTCGCTCGCTTCACCGCCATCTCGAACCAACTGCAAGGTTCGTAAGGCTTCAGGACGCCACTTTTAAGCTCCAGTCGACACTGAATCAACGTGGTTTTCGTCCGTTTGCTGCAGAAACTCGGGACAAAGTGCAGGAAGTTCGAAAGCGAGCAGCTGATGGACGGACGATCCTGGGCTCCAAGACCAAGAACCTGCGCGACTTATTGCTCCAGAAGTACGAGGCCAAAAAGGTGATCGACATCATCGATGACATCGAGTGCATTGAGGCTGCGCCTGGCAAGATCGAGGCATTGCTGAACCAACGGAAGTTCCTCGAGGCAGTGGACGCGTTCGCGAGCGCCTTGGATTTGGTGTTTAGCGAACAACTGGTCGCTTTCCATGCTACCACGGGACTGCGTAACGACTTGATGGAGTGCAAGCAAACAATCGAAGATCGACTGGTGCAGGAGCTCCAGCGAGCGATCTACCTCAAGGGCGCGTTTGCCCATATCGCTTCCAAGACGAACCAGTACTCGCTCGCAGCTATTGAGAACGAGCTCAACAGCGACGTTCACCTCGACCAGGAATTTGAAAACCTGATGCTGCAGAGCTCCAGCGCCAAATACGCTGCTGATCAACACCGAAAACAACGATCAGACAGTTCCGCTGGTGTCGCTGTCGCTCCGTTGCCAACGAACAACGCGTTGCAGACTGCTGTCGGAGCCGTCAAAAAGTAAGCAGAACTCACAGCGTTGGAGATCCGTTTCGAGAGGTTAGCTCACTGCTGTTGTCGCCGTGTCCTTCTTGTCTCTGCAGGCTGCATCGCGAGCGGGAAGCCATCGGCACGATCAAGAGTTCTATCGAGCACGAGCTGGATGCAGTGGTGGCGGAGCTCTCACGTCTCTGCAGGGGCATCTTCAACAGCAGCAGCAGCACGTCATTTGCGAACGCGTTCACTGAAGCTACGTTTGGAACGCACGACCACTCCAGCCACTTGAGCACGTTCTTGCGCCTGCTCTTCACTGTGTTGCGCCGCATTGCTCAGCGTCACTATCTTGTCGCCATTTACTTCGAGGCCGATGGCGACAACTGGGACTACGGCATGTTGGAGGTCGTGACAAAGATCTCCGGCGTACTCGAGGTAAGTCCGTTATCCCTCCGTGAAGTATCCACCGCGATGCGAGCTTACATACCGTTGTCCTCTTTGTTAGCTCGTGGTATGTGAATATCTCGATGGAGCTTCTTCGCCCCAGCCTGCAGCGCGTGATTCATCGGCAGCATCCTCTTCTGATAGCGGGGAGCTGTTCAAGTTGAGTCGTAACAAGCCAGCAACCAAGAATCAGTCGAGCGAGGACAATCAAATTGGCTCGCCAACAGCAAAACACTGCCGGCTCGTGTGTGAACCGAGCGTCTTCCACCTGCCTGAGGTGTATGAGGAATTGGAACGCATCGGAAAGGATCTCCAGCAGCTCCTCCGTGCCAGCTCCCGATCAGGAGTTAGCTCTCCGTCGTCGTCGTCACTGTCGGGCTTTGCAGCATTCCTCAGCACCTTCATCACGCAGAAGTGGATCTCCAAGGTCAAAGCGAAGGCACAACATTTCTTGGCCGTCAAGGCGCGGGGTCTGACGACAACATGCCGACTCCCCATTCCTTCTGACACAAGCTATCAACCGCCCAGCATCGACAGTTTGCTTCATGTCATCGAGAACCTCCGCGAGATGATGGTCAAAATCCCGACACACGCGTCCGGCCTGGCTGGCGTCCTCGAAGCTTCCGTGTTGAGCTGGCTGGAAGAATGCGCGGTGATCGTGCGTGATATTCGCGAGCAGACGCTCAATCACCAGCAATTGCAGGCCAAAAACGTCACCTACGCTGACCTGGCAGCCATTTTCCACGAGTACGAAGGTTATCAGCGCGCGAAGCAAGGCAGTCCGATTCCTTACCACCACTCGAAGGTGCAGCCGACAGGGTCGATGAATAGTGGAGCTGGTGCCAACCGAGTGAGTGCCGAGGAGGTGATCGCGGCAAGAGAGCTTGAGCTTGAAAGCGAGCTGTACGACCCGGATTCGTGGATGCAGGGGGCCAATGGTCTGCTCATGGACAATGCGCGCATTGGTATGCTTGGCTACGCTAACAGCGCATGCGACCTCATTGCGCGGTACCTGAAACGCGTCGCGGGTGGCTCCGAGGGGAAGTGTAACAACGCATCAGCGACTCCAGTTACCTCACCAGCACTTACCATGGCCCTTCAAGCTGCGAGCTGGCAGTGCAGTGCTCTAGCTGACGAATGCCTCATATTCCTGCGTCGTGAGGTGCGCCTGCATTGCTGTTACTACCTCACGCAGCTCGTCTCGCAGCGATTTGACATGAAAGAAGGCCAGCCGACCATGGCTCAAGACAGCGTGCTCACGCTCAACCTGAATCTGTCATCAATCGAGAATGCGCTGCAGCCGTATTTGGCGAGCGACAAGATGGCGCTTGTGTTCAATGGAGTGGATGCGCTGCTGTCCCGCCTGCTGATCGGTAACCTCGCACAGATGACTGACAGCACGTTCACTCGCGGAGGCGTCCAGCAGATGCTGCTCAACATCGGAGCTCTTCGTCAGGGACTCACGGGCACTCTGTACTCGTACCCTCGTGACGGCGCATCCTTGTCGTCCTCGGCATCGATACCTTCATCTTGTTCGTCGGCATCACGTTTGGAGCACGCCAAGCGGTACTACCAACTGCTCAACTTGTCGGAGACACAACTAGAGATGTTCCTCTTGGCAAACCGCGGCGCTTACGCACACAAAGCTTTCCGAGCACTCTGGCACGTCAATGCTCCGCATCGCCCGCTCGCGAAGGGCAGCGTCAATAAACTCGACAGTCTGCTGCGCTGAAGTGTCTTGCTTTGTAAGAGCACACCACTTCTCCATCTCGTCCAATCCATAAATCCGGCCAGCAATGCTTGTGATGCCTCAGCTTTTGCTGGCCAGCGTACCTTTCCTTCAATCCTCCACCTCTTCTCATCGTTGGAAAAACGAGTCTGCGTCTTGTGCATCCGTGTGCGTAGCAGGGAGGTCAGTAATAGATGGGAACAGGGCTCTACTTGCACTGCTCGAAGGTCGTGACGTCCGCGTCGAAGTAGCTGCGGCTGCAGCCGCCGCTGCAGTGGCGGGGTTGAAAGCTTCGCGGCTATTAAGAAAGTCCGGCAGCGGTGGGAGTGAGCGATGCGCTGGTGGGAGCACAATCGGCGTACGCGCTGGCTGCGGAGGAACCATGGGCAGAGCAGTCCGCGCTTTACTCGGCAGTGGCAAGCTCACGGACGGCATGATCGGCGTCGGATGCGGCGCTCTGGTCGCCGTCGGCAACCCCGCCGACGTCGCGCTTCCCGGTCCTCCACTCGTCGCTGCCAGAGGCCCGGGGATGGGGAACAGCGGCGGTGGCGGGGTGGCGTGCACCAACGAGGACGTCGCGGGCCTCGTCACCTGTTGCAAATGAGGCAGCGACGGGATCCGTTCGTGCTGAAAGGTCCGGACCCTCTCCATGGGCGGCGGCGGCGGCGGCAGCGTGATCTGCACGCCGCCGCCGAACGGCAACCTGCTCTGCATCTCCCTCTGTCTCTGCTGTTCCTGATGCTGCCGTAGCGTCGGCAGCTCCGGCGCCAGTCTCAGGTGCGGCAGCGCCGGCAGCAGCGCCGCCTCCTGCCCCACCTGCTGCTGCCTCTTGGCCGCCTTGAGCTGGCGCCGTCTGCTCCTAAGGCGCAGGCGCTCGCGTTCGCGTAGCTCCTCGCGCGCGTCGTCGTCCAGCGTGTGGCGGCGCTCGCGCTGCCGCTCGCGCTGCTTGGCCCTGATCTCGCCCCTGGCCCGGTCGCTGAGGCTCTGGCGGCGCAGCTGCTGGCGCCGCCGGTTCTGCGCGCGCAGGCGGTCGCGCGCCTCGTCGTCCAGCAGCGACCGGCGCTCGCGCTGTCGGCGCGTGTTCTGCTGCCTCTGGAGCTCAGCCACGGGGCTGGAGGCATTCTGGCCGTTGCCCAGCGACCGGGAGTGGCGGTACTTGGCCGCGCGCCGGTTGGCCAGCCGCCGCCGACGCTGCTCGGGCGACTCGCGCGGCGGCGACGCATACTGCCGGCGGATGCCCGGCGGCGTGTCCATCAGGGAGTGCTAAATACATGCACCGAGTGAATTCACAAAATACGGAGTGATCCCGAAACATTTCACATTTCCAACCTTTAGCGACAAAATACGGAGTGCTGAGAAAACTTGTCCCCGAGACCCGACTATCGATTCGTGGAGGTGCAAAGCAATAGTCAGCGCTGCAAAACGACGCGGCCGCCAAGGTCTACAAGTGCGAGGTGTCCGTGGCCTCGGGCATGGGCCACGCGATGACTTCTGCGAGCGCAAGCTGGGCAGCATAGAGGTGTACCTCACGGCCCGTGAACCACCTCTATATCACGGGCAGGACGTCGATACGCTCGTGGCCAAGGACCAGAAGGAGTAAACCGCTCACACAGAAGCTGCCGCTAGCCATGGATGCCGGAGAGCAGGTGACGGTGGGCACGCTGTAGCAGCGTCTGCAGCCGTGATGGTGGCCGATGACAAGGCTCTACGCTGCACTACACAGGCTTGGACGGCGATAAAGTGACGATCGCCAGCGACGTGGACGTGAAGTAGCTCCCCGACTACATGGCTGATGTGCAGTTGGAGCTCGTGAAGGTGATCGTGGTGACGTTGAGGCAACCTGCGGCCGGCCGCCGCGACGTAAGCACCGCGCAGAGCCAACTGCGCGACCTGGTGTTGGCCATGTTGAAGCCGATGACGAACAAGTCTGCGCGTCTTCTCCTCCCGAGTTAAAAGTCGAAACGAAGACGGAGAGGCGTATTCATGCATGCAGTAGTTACACAACTTCGGTTTATTTATCTAATTTCGTAGACCCGGGATGAAGCCGATTGAGAGCATCAGCATCCTGCCGCTTTTTGATGAAGTTGGCGGCAGCTAGCTTCTTGCACTACTGCGCATGAAGCTATCGCTGCCGAACGCGTGGTTCAGGAGCACGTCGCCCAAACCCACGAGGGTAGAGCTTTCCGGCCGCGTCGTTCTGCAGCACCTTGGTGCCGTACATGGTCAGACTGCTATTGCTTTGTACCTCCACGAATCGATAGTCGGGTCTCGGGGACAAGTTTTCTCAGCACTCCGTATTTTGTCGCTAAAGGTTGGAAATGTGAAATGTTTCGGGATCACTCCGTATTTTGTGAATTCCCAAGTAACGAGTGTGATGCTGTTGCTTTGGCCGAAAGCACATGTAGCGGAATAGCAGAGCGTGCGTGCTTTGACCGGACACCGTTTATCTTTTTGGTTACTTGTTTGGTTTGATTCATTTTGTTGTTGTTGGGTTTGGTGAGGTAAGCAATGAGCACACGTATCGTGGCCAATTTAGTGTTGGTGCCGATGCCATTCACCGCCCTCATTCACCAATTCGCTGGTAGGCCAGTATTTGGGCTCAAGCTTCAGCGTGCTGAGGCGGTCCTTGCCACTGAGGTCTGTGTACTTGATGCGCACCGAGTCGTTGGCCGACTTCGCGGTCACAACGCGCAGGAAATCGTCGATGCTTGTGATCTTGATCCCGTCGATTTCCTTGATGCGACTCGTGGGTGGCGGTCCGTAGCGAGCAGCCGGGGATCCCGAGTACCGGCAGGACACGTAAATGCCATCGTCAAGCGAGATGCTGCGTTGCGCTGATACAGATAACGGAGGTGCCTGTAGAAGCAAACCTTGCCAAAACACGATACGGTTGATCTCCGTGCGCTCCATGAAAAGAGTCTTCACGTCCAGTTGCATCTCACGCCCATCGCGCACGATAGTGAGCTGCACCTCCGGCTTCTGCGTACAACGCTCCACCTCGCGGAAGCTCGTCACGATCTTGCCGTCCACGGCGACCAAGATATCGCCGTTCTTAAGCACGTCCTGAGCCTCGGTGCCACCCCACCGCCGCGCTACGTTCAAGATGGTCCGACGGTCCGGCGCGTCCTTTTCCAAAATCTCGGCAAGCGCTTGGCCGAGACCAAGCTCCCGAGCCTTTGCCAAACTCAAATGCTCAAAGTCAACGCCCAAATCGTAGATTTTGGGTGTCACACCGCGCATGAGCGGCGCCGCGCTTTCCATGATCAGATCCATTGGGATACCGCGGTTGAATTGACTTTCCACCTTCGAACTTCGACGCTGCTGCTGGAAGGAGAAAGATGCCCAGAAAGCACTCACCTCACCCTTGTCGCTGCAAACAACACCACCCTCGGTGCCAACAACGTCCTGCAGAGAAACCATCTCCAGATTATGCTCCTGGTACCGCGGTGGGTTGGGTATGGGCAATCCAATCCACTTAACACCAGACACGATGGTCTCGCGGGACACAAGGTCGGAGTGGCCACTTCGCCCTACGCTGCTCATGAGACCAACGAGCCACACGGGCTCGGATGGCACCAGTGACTTGGATGCAACCTGGCAGCTTTCAATGGGTGTCGAACCAATGAGTTTCGGATCGTACTGTACAATGGCGAAGTTATGCACTGGATGAACGAAGACCACATGAGCCGGAACCATGATGGTGCTGGCGAAAGTCACCATAGCATCGCCCATTGAGTCTGTCACGGTGTTGCGATCCACAACCACGAGCCCCTTCGCCGCATCGATCACAAGTCCAGTGCCACGGTAATTCGAAGTAGACAAGCTGTTCACGCTGAATGGCCTGTCAAAGTCCACGGTCACAAGCGATCGTGCAAGCTTATTCTCCACCGGGTTTTTGCCAGGCAAAGTGGTCGTTGAGCCGATCGGCTCCTCTTGGGATGAACCCTTGTCCTCATTCGCATCACCAGCGTTGGTGTCTGCAGTGGGAGGTGCAAAATGCTCGCAATGCCATGTTCCAAGCTTGTCATCGCGCACGTACTCGCAAAACGGGAACCACCTGCGATCCACATGCACAACCTCAACTTTCTCCGACTTATCCGTCAGCTTTGAGAATTTGACGACGATGCGATCACGGTCCTTGCACTGCTTCAGGTAGTTCTTGAGCGTCTCAAGGTCGGGTGTTTTGATCCCATTCACCGAGTGAATAATCGCTCCGCGTCCAATACGTGAACGTTGGAGGAAGTACCCTGGGTCCGCAACGTACGGTGCTCCGGGACTCATGGCATGGTTTCGAGCTTGCTGGTACGATAGTGGGTTGATGACAGCTCCGCCAATTTCGATAAAGCGCGATGGAGTGACCAAGTGCAAGTCCTGCACCTGCATCTTGTGCGTTATCAGCTTCCCTGAGCGCTCGATCTGAAGCTCGACCTATGGCAAATTCAGAGTCGTATATGGATAGGTAAGTGAGTCACAATACCCAGCAACGACACGTCCAGAAAAACAAGCACCAACCTCTTTGTCAACGTTGTCGTCTATAATGGCCTCCAGCGGCACGAACCGCGTGACCAATTCACCGTTCACGCGCACCAGTACATCTCCCGGCTGCAGTTTGTCGCTCGATGGGCCGCCCGGAATCGTTTCAGCTACTGTCAGCATACCTGTTTCCAGCGGGAAGGAGGTGCGAACGAGCCCTTCGGTCGCGGGGTCTACGCCGAGTCGGCGCACCTCGTCGAAGGGTTTGTAGTTGAAGATCGTTTGGATAGTGCCGCGAGGCACCTCCTTGCCGTCTCGGATTAAATCGAATGCTCGTTTGACTCGATCTAAGGGTAGATAAAAGGATGCCGACGTGCCAATCTTGCCGCCGGCATTGAGAGCGATGGCATCGCCATCATGGTTGAGCACCGGCGAGCCCGAAGAACCTCCGGTCGTCCCTGACGAAGCCTGGTAGTAAAACGTGTTGAAGTCGTTGTAGCTGTTGTAGCCGTAGTTGGGAGCGTCGCGGTCCAGACGCGCCAGCGTGCCGCTAGCAATGGCAAGCTTTTCGGCGGCATCATTGCCCACCACTCGGATATCAGTCCCAACGGTAGCCCTTTCCGGTTCCAGACGCAGAGACGGCACCGACATGTGCTTCACGTCCTGCCCAGCAGAAGAATCTCAGTTAACAACTTGAAAACACGACCAGGAAAGTAAGCCGGCAGAAACTTACCGCCGGGTTGAATTGGAAGAAGCCAAAGTCATGGACCGGATCGCGATAAATCGGGACCACCCGCACTTCCTCGTTGTTCTGGAAAACAGCCTCGGCATCCTACAAAAATGCACAAAACCCAGCCACAACCCACCTCGTCACCAATGAACAGCCCTCTCTAAGACCAGGAACAAAAGCCTTTTCCTCCTTACAATCGGTCCTGGTCCCACGACATGGCGGTTCGTCAGAATAATGCCCTTCTCCGCGTCCACCACGAAGCCCGTCGCGGATCCGTTGCCAGGTGATTCCGTGTCGAAGAACTATAAAACCCAATCACCCAGTTAATTTTGTTGACGTCACCAGCACCATCTTCCCGGAGGGTCCACCACCTACCTTGGGTGAGTTGAGCTTGAGCGACACGATAGCCGGCACCACGCGCTCCAGCGTGGCCTTCCAGTCCAGCTTGTTCTGGCTGGCCTCGGCCGCCACCAGCTCGGCCGCCAGGCGGTTGCTGAGCTTCCGCTCCCGCTCAATCTCCAGCTCGCGCTGCTGCTTCTCCTGCTCGCTCTGCCGCTCCGTCGTCACGAACAGGTAGCCGACGCCCGCCGCGACCAGCGCCGCCGCCGCCATCTGCGCGTTCTGCGTCGCTATAAAACCCAAAAGACCCAAACGTCAGCGTCACTCCCCCCTCCCCCCCTTGAATATAAAACCCAGCCACGTACTCGTAGCTGCCGACGATGAGGATGTCGTCGAGAAGGGTCGCGCCAGTCCCAAGGGAAGCGTCTGCAGAGCCCGCGGACGCCGACACAGCGGCTGCGCACCGGCCACGACCCGCGTACGCAGCGGAGACGCGAGCGAGCGCCGCGCCGCCGTCGCAGTCGCGCGCACTCCCGCTTTCCACATGGCCAGACTTCCTTCGGATTGGCGAATGAGTTCAACTGCGCCCATTTGAAAGGAAGATACCCTCTTTTGTGCCCATTCTGAGGGTGTACCCAAATAAAGATCACCACAGTTGCCCATTCCATTCCGCCATGTCGGCGGCCATGCTCAAGAAGATGCTGCTGAACGCGGCGGCGGCGCTCAAGGCCGAGCGCTACCAGGAGGCGCAGGACGCGGGCCGCCGCGTGACGCAGTTCGACCCCAACAGCTTCCAGGCCTTCATGTGCGTGGGGCTGGCCAGCTTCCACCTGCAGGAGGTGCGTCCGCCGTCCAACAACGTATCTGCAAGGCCTTCGAAGCTTACCTCGTGCTGTTTTTATTGCAGTGGGAAGACTGCGAGGAGGCCTGTCGTCGCGCTGCCGACCTCAAGCCGGAGATGCCGGCGCCGTGGAAGGTGGGGGACGATGTGTTTGTAGCTGGTTATGGGCGGAGACTGAGGTTACGTGGGGGTTGCAGTATCTTGTGGACCTGTTCGAGGCGAAGAAGGACGTGAAGAGCAAGCTGGAGCCGCTGCAGAAGCTCGTGGACATCAACTTGAGGTGCAGCAGACGGAGGAGTCACTTGACGGAGGGTGTATGCTGATGATTTGAGGTGTGTGGTAGGGGAAAGAAGCTCAAGAAGTGCCAGAAGTGGGTCGCGGAGGTTGCAGCGACTGCCATGGAGCTGAAGATGATCCCGAAGGTGTACCACCAAGGTCCTTGACACTGCACTAGAGTAATGGTTTGTCTGACGCATTGCTGCTGTTGATGACGAGGCGATGCAGGCATTTGACTCGTGGTACGCACTCGTGGGGGAGCAGTCTGGAGACTTGGGTCAGCTTTCGCTGGAGAAGACCCCGAACGAGGAGCTTCTGGCCCCGCTGAATATCTGGCTGGATCTGATTGATCTGCTACAGGTGCGGTATCAATACTTGTCTACCAAGGTGTTGGTCTGCATGCTGAAATGTGTATGTTGCGTTCGTGGTGCAGCACCCTGGCTTCAGTCTGTCGGACTGCTCTGGTAGCTACTCCATGGCAGAGATTTCCAGGCAGTTCTTTGCTGTTGCCGCTCGTACAGACTGGACAGTCCAGAATGAAGAGATGGACGCACTTCGACCGAGAGTGGACGTCGCCATCGCGTTCTTCATGCGGTTCCACCTGGATGCCTTGAAAACTTCCAAAAAGAAGCCTGCTCTTCTCAAGACACTGGATGCGCTGGCATTGTCGATCATCGAGTGGTTTCCCGAGCCCAAAATCCCGGCGGAATTCTTGCTTCTCCGATCCGAGGACGAAGACAGCCGTACGTCATATTGCCTGCCTCTGATTCTCGCATGATACTAATCACCAGGATATTCGTATCGCGCTTGAACGACAGCAATTGAGTTGGAGAAGGCCAATGAGATTGCAGCTCGTATCTCTGCGAGTCACCCTAAGAGTCCAATGGCTCTTGTGTTTAAAGCGATTGAGTGCTTACGTATGGGAGACAACAGTCAGGCAAGTTGATATTTGTTCTCTACTCCTCATACTAGGGTATTGACGGTTACAAATTCGCTCGTGCTGTAACAGGCTCGAGACTTTTTTGTTGAAGCGCTCGCAGGATATTCGTCGTCCTCCTTTCAGGAGTGTGCTCTTTGTATTCGCGTTCAAATCGAGCTGGCATCGATCGCTCTTGCTGCCCGCGATGTTGAGGGCTGCCTGAATCGTCTAGCGTTGGCCAAAAAGGTGGTGGCTGACAAGTCGAAGTCGCTTGGATCCAAAGGCCCGATTCCTGCCCTGTAAGTCATGACGCGGGCTCTTGGAAATGTATGCTTCGTTGCCTAACATGCATGTGCTGGGTACAGATATTCGGAAGTTAAGGTGCAGTTCATGACTGCAACTGCGAGCGAATATGCGGGTGAAGCGGATATAGCGTTGGAGCACTATCGTGGGGTCATGGAAGGTGGCGATGTTGTCCTTACGATGAGAGCGGCAATTGCAGGAGCAGAGCTCTTGGCTGGAAAAGCGCAACCACAGGAGGCCCTTGATGTCGTTGACTCAGTATCGTTGTCTGACGTGGAGGATGAAAGCATGAGTGCTGTAGTACTGTGCACGCGTGGATGGCTTCAATTTCAACTCGGTGATCTCCAGCAGGCTCAAGCGCTGTTAGAAACCAATGTGAGCAAAATTCCACCCACTGACGCCCCCGCCAAGGGGAGAACACTCAAGCGGTTGGCAATCGTGTACTGGAACCTGGGTGGAACTCACCAAATAGCAAAAACAGGGTGTTTTGGGCACTTACTACAAGCCGCAAAATTAACGCCATCTGATGCGGAGATTTTTTCCTGGCTGGGAAAATGGTATCAAGAAGTCGCAAAAGATATTTTGCGTGCTGAAAAGTGTTTCTTGAAAGCACTTTCACTGTCTCCCACCGACGAACTTGCAGGTATAGCATTGAGCGACCTGTACAACCTGCAGGGAAAGTACGAAGCGAACGTGAAACTTTGGGAACGGGTGACAGAGGATCAAGAGACTGCCCCCACGTGGGCACTTCTGCGGCTGGCGCAGCATCTAGTGGAGCAAAATGACGAGGCAGCAGTGGGGAAAATGCACTTGGCGCTGCGCAATGATCCGATGAATGCTCGATACTGGGTTATTCTGGCGCATATTTACCAGAATTTTGACAAGCAAGTGTCCGCACAGCGATCATATTTGAAGGCTATCGAGCTGGGCGAAGAAAGCTGGTGTGTTCGCTGTGAGCTGGCTCGGATTGAAGGCTCGTTGCTGCTCTTTGATGACGCTTTGGAGCGTATCAAACCGGTTGTTACTGGCGAGTTGTCGGATGACGAACCGAACGTGACTGTTGCTTCTATGATTTGCTCCGACTTGCTTTTTCAGCAAGCTAAATACTTGTGCGCTGAGGGATTGTACGGCAATGCCGCTGCTAATTTGAAGGAGGCATCGCGTATGATGAAGGGGTTGCCGTCCACTTCGCCTCTTTCTGGATCTGGTGAAGCGTGCAAGCTGATCGGTGATATTCACTGCTTTGCTTTCTACTTGTCGCCGGATAACTTTTCAAGTGAAGGATCCAGCTGGGTGGAGTTTATTAGCGCAGGAAGGAAAGCTTATGAGGCTGCTGGTCTGCTTGCTGGGAAGGCCGAAAAGGAGACTTCGGGCGGCCCTGACCCGGTGGCCGCAGAGAGATACTACGACATCGGTCTAAGTTACTGGTACGAAGCCCAGGCTCATGGCAATGTGCGTGGTATTCCCACTTCAGCTTTCTCAGGTGAGAGCGGGTCCGATGCAGACGCTACTGTCGCGAAACTGAAGGCAAAGGCATCGACGAATTTCAACTTGGCCCTTCAAGAAGATCCAGCGTGCTCGTTGGCTTGGAATGGTTTAGCCCTTGTGTCTGACAATATGCTGGTAAAGCAATTTGCCTGGACACGAGCGATTCAAGCTGGCAACAGTAGTGACGCCACGTGGGCCAATCTGGGCATGTTCTACCTCACCCAAGCTGACGCGGTGCCGTCCACGGCGTCTTTGGCGCAGAAGTCGTTCCTCCAGCTGCAGAGCATCAATCCAAGCAACCCGTCCATGTGGAATGGCTATGCAATGCTGGCTCGTCGTCAAGCTAGCTCGACAGTTCAGCAAAGAAAAGCGATCGAAGCGTTCGACTGTGCGTTGCAGACTGGGTTGGATCTGGATGCATTGCTGGGCTTGAGCATGGCACTGCTTGATTTCGGAGCGAGCATGGATGAATCGATCACTCAAGCTCAAGAGCACAGTAACGAACAGGCTATGTTCTATCTCAAAAAGTATCTGGAGCGGGATCCATTCAACGGGCGCGCTTGGCACGCCCTCGGTGTCGCTCAGCATCGTCTTGGACTCTACACCGAGGGATTGATATCTTACACCCGCGCGGCCTCGTCGTCGCAGGCGCCCGAGGGGCTTGAATGGAACACATTGGTGTCAAAACTCGGCGAACTGTCCAGTAAGCCCCAGATCGCTGAAGCGGACGAGGCAGCACTTCTGCAAAAGATTGCAGCTCAAATTAACACGTCATCAGGCAAATCCGCGGCACTACAGGCTATCGTGCAAGCGCAGCTATTATACCGTCAGTCGAACGGAGGTGAGGCGCTGGGTTTACTTCAGGCCCTACTAGCTCAAGACGATTATCAGTCAAGGCAAAGCGAAGTCGTTGCCGTTGTGGGTCTATCCATGGCGAGCTTGCTGATGGACAAGTTCACTTCTCAAGCAACCGGTCTTGCCGCAGTGTGTAAGGAGCGCCTCTTGTCGTCAATTGATCAAGCGGAATCAACTCTTACGACGCGTGACTATCTGAACCTGCGTTTGATTGAGCTTCATGAACGGTGGGTGGGTGCCGAAGATGCCTATTTGACGCGCCTACAAGCGCTGTCGCAAACCAATGATGGCGCCAACTCCAGTATGCTGTGGATGCGGTTAGCCCTCACAACGATTGATTCTCAAAACCTTCAGGTGTCCAGTTGCCTCGCGGAGTACTTGCGTTCGGCTGCCAGCGATGTGCCATCGCCTGGAAAGGAGACGGTGGATCGTAACTTTCTCGATGCGCTGCTGGGACTGTTCAAGGCTGGCCCAACGGGGGCAATGGGGTTGTGCTTGGATGCTCAAAAGCTGATTCGAGCCCAGCCTTGGAACCCGCAGGCCTACGTGTTGGCCGGCACGAGCATCCTCAAGCGCACGAGCCTAGACTCGAAGCAAGAGTCACATGAAGAAGTTTTTTGTCAACTGCTGCGCTTGTTGCAGACTGGTTTGGCCCTTTGCATTGGAAAAGAGTACGACGCAGCTCAGTTGGAACTGCTAACAAGCTACTGCCACGTTAAACTTGGTGAACAGGATCAGGCGATTGCTTCCTCGAACCAGGCACTGAGCCGTGTGGGGGCGTGCAAGAAAAATGGTACCTTGGCACCCTCGGTGGACACCGACCTATTGGAAGCGCGTTTGCTCTGGATCTCAAGTCCAGCAAAGGCGATAAAAAAATTCCTGGCGATCATTGCCGCTGTCTCGGATGCTGCTGCGCCTTCGTCGGGCCGATTGGTTCCGATCCTCATTGAGCTTGGTGGCCTTTACGAAGAAGAACAGCTCATGGACGCTGCTATCAACGTGTGGAAGCTTGTTGCCTCGTTAACTGCGACCAAATCCGTTGGATCCACCGATGACGATGTGAGTAGCACTACCACCGCCTTGAGCAGCAACAGTGACAACGCCGCTTGCTTCTTGGCAAACTTACGGCTGGCGCTTATCCACGGCAAAAAGAACAACGTGAAGCCTGCACGCAAGCACGTCAAGATTGCTATTACACTTGCCAAAGCCGGTTCGGACTCCAACTCATCCACAGTCGCAGCGTTCGTGGAGAACGTCTTGGCGAACTAGTTCCTATACTAGTGAAACCCACGGCCTGAGGTACAACGTGTGGGCGCTGGGCGTTAACGTCAATACATGTAAATGTTGGCATGTTCTATTGCAGCACGTGATCCTCTCTATGCCTACACAGTGGCGTCATGCGGGCCAAGTGCTTGCAGCATGAAGTACTCGTCGTTCGGTAGCATGAGTAGTGTGTAGTTGTTGCTGCCATTACCCAGGTAGCCATGCTCTCGTCGCTGTGAATCGTCGATTTTTCCTTTGTTGGCCTTGCTCGACTTGCTCTGTTGCAGCCACGACACGAAGACGTCCGGGAAGCCCCAGACCGTGACAGCACCCCAAGGCAATTCGCCACTTTTGACAGCATGCTGCACCTTCTCCACAATAGTCGAGCAAAACGGAGCACCCACGAGACCGCGCCACCGCACCGTCGTGATCTCACTATCTGGCTCACACTCGAACGAGTCAGGAATGCCCGTGAACGTCGACACGTACTCTTCCGGCTTCTGTCTCTGCAACAAGTCGGTCAGCCCACACGCCACGATTCCCAGCCAGTCGTACGCCTCCTGCAGCGACGTCCTCAACTTATCGCCGTCATCCACTCCCCGCTCGTTTGTCTCGCCCAACTCTTTGTAAAATTCTTCGAATTTGGGCACAAACACCTCGCTGAACGTCGTCATCTTGGCATTCAGCTCCACACGGGAACGCGGTATCTGATCGTCGTCTCCGAACAAGATCGTGCGTGCCGAGCCGCGCTGGTTGTACGCGCACAGCAGCATCTCCAGAGGCTCCAGTTTCGTGCTCAAACACGTCCTCACTCGGTCTCGCAGCGCGTTTTCTCCTTCTTCAGCGAACGTGGACGACGTCAAGTCCAGCGTGATGACGTACTTCTGCGCACGCTTCCCATGAGCCGACCGGCCAGTGGCAGGCACCGCCTTGCCGTACTTCACACCCACAACCCCAAGTTGCCGGTAGGTCTCTGCGTCCACCAGCAGCAGCAACTGACCCCACGGCAGCAGCATCGCCGACTGCGATGCGTCCACCGCCGCGCTCTTGGCCACCATGAAGACCGTCCCACCGTCCGTCAGATACTCGCGGATGAAGGTCGGCGACAAGAACATGTCCACCGACGCCTTGATCTCGTAGTAGAAGCCCGTTTCCCATTGCAGCGACTGCGCGGTAGCCTTCCCAGCCTTGGACGGGAGGTACACCTCAAGCTGCTGGTTAAAGGCGTGACCGCTGACGACGCCCCCGTGGCGAGACGCAGCGTGCGTAAAGCGCGAGTGCCACACGATGAGGCGAGAGGACGGGTACGCAGTGTCCGGATTGCTCTGCAATTGCGCGCCGGCGCCCTGGAGCCGGGCGCGACGGTGCGCAGCACTGCGGCGAGGCGTCTTGCCTCCACTCACCATGCGTACGGAGAAGATGGCTGCACAATTGCTATCGCACTTTGGCGGGTTGCAAAGGTACGAGTGGTGGTACAATGTACCGTTCGTACTGACTCAGTGGGGCAAGAGTGTAGCAAGTTGTAGCAAGCTGTACGGGCTCGGGGAGTCCAGCAAACCCGCACCAGATTGCAGCATGTCCGGGCTGAAGGGGGTGGCTGCCTCCCGGCCGTTTGGCTGCGGCAAAGGCTAGGCGGGGGCTGCCACTAAGGAGATGGAGGGCAACGGAGCCCGTGGAAATCTGGCAGAGAAAAGCCCGCGCTGGCTGGATGCCCGATGGCCTCTTGCAGCCGTGATCAAGTCCAGCGAGCGGCCCTGAACACAACACCTGAACGCCTGAACGCCTGAATGGAGGCCCAGGGATGAGTGAAGGCGCAGCGTGTGTCTTCAATGTGTCCATCGACGTATCCATGTTCGTTTCGGCGGGGTATCGGGTCTGGAAAGTCCAATCTCCGGTCAACGGCTGTTTTCGTCGACAGCCGAGCCTTCACTCAAGCCTCAGCTTGGAGCCGTTGGCGGAAGCCATAAGTAAGTACGTGAACTCGCCACTAAGCGGCAACAAGCACCGAGCAACGGCTCCTACCAGTTACATTTGTAAAACAGCAGGCAGTCCGAGACCCAGAGCCTCGAGCCGGCGTTCTTCCTTCGCCAGCCACTTGCTGTTACGACGGCCCCGGCGGTTTTCTCATTCCTGCGCCTGCCCGCTTTCGGATTCTTCTTGGAGCGCTCGCTCTCATTTCGCGTACGTCGGGCGTGCGTGCTCCCACTCCCCGTGTATTTCCCATTCCAGCTCCTTTTCCTCCATGCAGCCGTGGTCGGGCGGCCGCCGCGGGCGCGAGCGCTCGTCCAGCGTGGTGCTGCTGGGCAAGCTGTCGGCCATCGTGCGGCGTGGAAGCGTGTTCCAGGGGGACCCGGAGGACGCGCGCAGCAGCAGCGATGGCAGCAGCAGCAGTGAGGACAGCGGCAGCGAGGACAAGGAGCGTGTGTCCGACGACAGTGCGCAGGCCAGACCGCGGCATGCGCGGCGCTGCAGCGTTGGGGCGACCCCCGCGATGCACTCGAGTATGACCCTGTGGGACCCGAGTACCACCAACGGCAGCGGCCGGAGCGCGACCCAAAGGCTCCAGTTCTACCCGGCGAGGCCGCTCGTGGCGGCGGCGTTGGCGAGGCCGTTGGGTCACGGAGAACTGATGCGGAGAGCGGCGCTCGAGGCGCAGATCGGGGACTTTGGGGCCGTGCATGACAGCTTTGCGCCGCCGATGGTGCTACCGGACGAGCAGGAGGAGAAGGAGGAGGTGGCGGTGGCGGCGGTTGGACGTCAGAACGGGGGAGGACAGGGCGAGATGGATAACAACGAGCAGGAGAACCTCGAGGAGGAGGAACGACGTGCTGCTCTAAGTGCTGAGGAGGACACCGAACAGGACGATGCCCGAAGGAGTGCAGCATTCGCGCACGACGAAGAACTGTTGGCCTTTGACGCAGTGAACATGCCGGCGAGCGTGCGCACGCTGATGAACCGGATCAAGAGTGAGAGCCAGCTGAGCGAGTCGGACGTGTCGGTTGCTAGCGCGACGACGGAGTCGAACCAAGAAGACGACGACGACTACGACGAAGAAGAAGACGTTGGTCGCATCGACGATGTCGAGGGGCTGGAGCTGGACAACAACGAACGATCGGGTAGCGAGCAGGAACAGACCTCGCTTCTGGTCGAGCGACAGCTGAGTCCCGCCGAGCACCGGCTACTGCAGCGTCGGCAAACGCGCCTGCTGAGCTGCGCGGCGGAACAAGCGGCGTTGTCAGCGCAGGACCAGCTCACCTCGAGCGTGCGGCGGCTAGTGATCGAGCTGAAGGACGACTCGGATCAGATGAGCAAACCGCTGGCCCAGTCCCATGGAATCCGGCGGAAGTCAATGTCTGCCCCGACGCGGAGGCGAGCTGGATCGTGTCCGACTGCGTACGACCTTGGCGTTCAGTCGCCAATCGACGGGTCCTCGCTGCCTATTCCGCCACCGATTAGCCCCGCACTTGTCCCGCACGAGATGCACGCTGGCAAGAAGCACAAGAAGAGTGCGTTCTTGAGAATTGGCCCGCGCGTGCTGGAGACACTCCACTTGCGCAAGAAGCGCAAGACGTACCTGTTCACGGACGAAGAGCTCGAGACGATTGAAGGTGCCCGATGGAAGATCGTGGAGCTAGCCTTTCGCTTTGGGGGTAAGCACCGGTCATATTTGGTACAGGCTATCAACATGTTCTTCCCGCTGCTCAAGTATGGACGTCGCGGGGGCGCACACGCTACTCGACTGCACTGCAACTGCTGCGGAACACTGCAGTGGCAACACAAGCGCGGCGGACTCAGCGAAGCGGTCGATTTGGCGGAAGTACTGCAGGTGCTGGACGGACGGCAGACTGCGGTGTTCCGCAAGTACGCCTCCAACAGTGTGCTTGAGGCGTGCTCGTTCTCGGTTGTGTTCCAGGGACGGACATTAGATCTAGAGACCCAGAGTTCGAGTCACCGCGACTGGTTGGTCAGTGCGCTTCGGACACTCGTCGCCTACGCTCGGCGTCAACGACGCATCGAGCACCAAGCCATTGCTGAACGAATGATCCTGCCGCTGGATGACGAGCTGTTGTTGCCTTCTGCACCCGCACGCAACGCACGATTGCCGTCGCCCTTGGCGACTTCGCCAAATCGACGCATTGACGAAGCTACCATAATGGCGGCCATGCCTCCCAACTATAAAATCCGGACCGTGTACTAGCTCAACCAGATCTCGTGAAAAGTTGGCATGTGTAAGATAAAATGATATATAAGTCCACAACAGTGATAATGCAATGAACACGATGCCAAGTAGTATATAACAATACCGTGCACTTGCACTCACATGTCAAATAGCGGCGTCTCGAAGAGTGGCGGCGTTGACAGCTCTCTTCACTTTGTTCAACTGTACAACCGCATCAACTCGGTTTCGGATCGGGTCGCGTGACAGACGCAAATATCGCTTGAGGATACCAATCGATGCGACAACTTCCTCGGGCCGCGGGCAGGGCTCGTCGGCCACGTCTTCGAAAGTCTCGTATGGCCCTTCTGCGTGACTTTCATCGTCAAGCCGTTTTGTGGATAAGTATCCGTGCTTTTGGAGAACGCCGCGGATGATCTGAACTTCGTCGATTCCTGGATCGGTCACAGAAGCGTTGCCTTCGAGATCTACGAAGGCCTGGGCATTCGCAGGGTCAGCCACGCCAATCCAGCGTAGGAAGTCAGGAGCAACCTGGGCGATACTTGTCAACTGCTGCTGCAGGTCGCGATATAGTAGCGCAGGAGATGGCAGGCCTCCGTTCACCGCCAGCGACGACCCAGCGCCATTCACAGCCCCATTAACTCCATTTGCATCAGAATTTGCACTACCGTTGCCACTCTCGCTACCGCTGCTGGAATTGTTTGGGATCACATTGAGCGAGGAGCCATCCACGCCGCTGCTGCTCGAGATGACGCGCAAGTTGAGAGATGCAATAGCCTGCGTGGGCAGCAAACCGCTGTGGACCCAGCAGCTCTGGATAAGCTGCTTGTCCAGGCTGTGAAGAGCAACGTAAAACCAGTGGAAAACGTTGCGAGTGTGCAGGTGACGCTGCGGATGGAAGCCTCGTGGGTCCTGGCTCATTAAGCTCTGCCGGTAGTTGTTGAACAGCGTCTCCACCATCTCACTGCGGAAGCGAGCTTTGAACGCTTGGATGACGCCGAGGTGACACGGGTGGAACCGCGGGGCCTTAAAGTTTGGCGGCAAGAAGTACATCTGGAGGTGGTCGTACACGAAGAACGTACGTTGGTCACCTTGGGAGTCCAAAATCATAGCAGCCTTGACGTGAGGCACAGCCGAGTCCAAAATCACTCGGAACGTGCGCTTGCGTTCCCTGGCAAGTGCGTTCAGCGACTTGAGCATGCTCACGGTCGTCTGCGCCACCTGCCAGCCTGTCTTCGAGTACCCGTACTGAATATTGTACGTCGCCTTGGTGTCGATTCCTTCCAGCAGCAGCGGGTTCCGGTCCGTCCCAATGACTTGCATGTCGTGCTTCTCTCCAGCAGCACTCACGAACAGCGACACCGTGTACCTCCCGCTACTGCTCGCATCCGGCACTTGCGGCTTGTACGCGACAGCAAACTCGCTGCCCGTCCAGATGTCCTCCAGGTCCACGCTACTGAACGCGTGGTGCATCTCCCGGAGCCTCGTCTGGATGTCCACGCTCTTGATGACGCTCTGGTCCCCTCCGCCGGGCAGCTGCTTGCTGCTGAAGGAGCCGAACCGGGTCCTGTACCCGTCCAGCCAGCCATTGGAGCCCGTGAACTTCTGCAGCGCCTGCTTCACCTTGTCGGGCAGCGCCGCGTAGGGCTCCTGCACGATCTTGCAGGCCAGCTCCATGGCCTTGTGCTGCAGCACGGTGCCCGTGAGCTTGGTGTCCGGGCTGGAGACCTTGACCTCCATCCGCCACTTGTGCAGACACTCGTCCAGCACGCGCAGGTCGTACGTGCACTTGGTGGTCTTGCGCTTCTTCTTGGTGGCGTCGGCCGAGTCCGTCTCGGTGCGGATGAGGTCCTCCTGGCGGCAGATGTTGGTGATGGTGGTGCGCCCCACCCGGAACTTCTCGGCCAGCTCGCGGTGCGTGAACTTCTTGCTGGCCGCCAGGTCCACCACCTCGCGCTTCTGGCCGAGCGTCAGGCGCATGCGGCGGCCGATGGGCAGCCCGGACGTGCTGGACGCGGGCGCGCGCGCAAGACCATCACTCTGCGCGGGTGGAGGGGCGAAAGTGGAGGAGGCGTCGGGAGGCAGCGCCAGCAGCTGCGGCTGCGTCGGGGGCCGCGGGTGCTTGTCCGTCATGACGCTCAAGTCCTCAGCCATATGTGACGCGTCAAGCCCACAAAAGGGAGGTGTCGGTATTTTTTTTTCTGTTTGACTGGGTTTTGTATCGACCCTTGGTGAATGCACCAGTCATTCGAGTATATATGATGTACGCCACACAAGGTTGGATAACTCGCCGGTATTTGACGACCATGAGTGGCACGAGCAAGCCGAGTGCGTCCATGCAGGCGGCCTTCGGGCTCTTCGACGACGACAGCAGCGACGAGGAGGCGGCGGCGCCGCTTGTAACAACCCACGAGATCGTGCACATCGCGGCTGCGGTTGTTGCGCCCTCACCCGCTGCGCAGGAACACGACGAAGCCACGAGTCCAGTCACGCGCAGCCTGTACGAGCCTTGGGACGACGTCAAGCCGCTCGCGGTGGGGCCCATCGACCTGGCGACGAGCTTCAGCGGCGTCGGCGGCTCGCGCGGCTACGTGGCCACGAGAAACCTGAAGCCGGGCACGCGGGTGCTGGTGGAGCAGCTGTACGTGCCCTGGCCGAGCGACGTGGAGACGGCGGACCCCGAATTCTTCCTGGCCACGATGGAGTCGGTGCTCTCTCGGCCGGACTACGCCGACATCATGCAGCACCTAGGCCATCTGTTCCCTGAGAAGCTCAGTGAGTTGCCCGAGGAACTGCTCGCTGCGGGCAGACAGAAGTACGGCCCGCAGGTGGACGAGCTGTGCCGGAACTTCAGCGGGCTGGCGCTCTCGCACGACCACGTGCTGCAGAACGTGTTCGCCATGCAGTGCAATGCATTCGACAGCGGCGTGTTCTTGTATAACGCCATGCTGAACCACGACTGCAACCCGAACTGCGTCAAGTTTACGCCGGAAGATGCGGGACCAGAAGGCGGCGTGTCCGAGGTGCGGGTGGCACGCCCTATTGCGAAGGGGGAGCAGCTTACGATTTCGTACTTGTACCCGCGCGAACAGAGTCGAGAGAACCGGCAAAAGAACCTGTGGGAGCAGTTCGGCTTCGAGTGCGGCTGTGAGCTGTGCAAGCGAGGCGACAGCGTGCTGCCTCCGCCCCCGAGTGCTGCTGACGACAGTGATGGTACGAAACCAGGCATGCCGGACTTGGAGAAGGTACTGGTAGGCGCGGAAGAGATGATCAAGACGAACCCAGAGGGTGCTGCTGACGCGTTGTCCGTGGCGCTGGAGACGCTGTCGGATGCTCTGGAGATCGTGGCCCACGACCACTTGGTATTTATGCGCATTCACAAGTTGGTTGCAGACTCATGCGACCTGCTGCTGCGTGGGAAGACTGAACGTGTCTGTGAGTACTCGATTCTGTTCCTTCGCAGCAGTTATGAGCTGCTCGAGCTTCAGCGGACATACCTGAACCCGGACCACATTGACCTTGCGCGTACGCTGAACGATGTCAGCCAGGGTATCCAGCTGCTGCTCTCCTACGACCCGAAGGTGCTGCTCACGGAGTTCCCAGAGTGGGAAGACTTCCGCCAAGCCTCCGTCGTTGAGAACCAATATCGCCAGGAGTATAGACTGCTTAAGCGGATGTACGAATAGAGGTATCGTTGCGCTTGTTATAGTACGAAAGAAGCGTGAGCGGATAGGTAGAGAGTGGTGGGTGTACAGAGTAATCGACAGACAAGTAGTGATCTTGTTTCCGTTCTGATTTCGGACTCGCCCCGCTACCGTTGCTCTTGAATCTACGGGTAAATCTTGTAGAGCCTTTTACTTTGCCGGAGTAAAAGGAACCTGTCCTTTTACAGATGCAGCTTGCTCAAATCCACGTTCAAACTTCCCAGCTTCCACAGGACCACACGGCCGTCAAGAGCTAAAACGAACAATCATCAAAGAAAAACAAAAGTTAACGCATGGCAACATACCAAGTAAAAGCTCATCAGCTTCCATTCGAGTCGCACCCGAGGTGGAGAACTCCGTGACGCCACCAGAGGCAGATTGGGCGGTGGGCTGGATGCATGTGATGTTGCTCTCGTGTTTCCTGTGGTCAGTGAAAAGAAAAATTAGTGACCAAATCGCACAAGGCCCAAACAAGATATAATACGTACATCCACAGCATATTCTTGTCGTGCTGAGTGGCATCAGATGACTGGCCTCGCGTCACCTTGCTTTCAAACAGGCTCCGAGCTGGAATATATTTTACGCACACAAGAAAGATCAGTACCCACCTAGTCAACCCAAGCAGCCCGATCAATTATGATCTTACCAGCGTTAAAGCCACCCGAGTTGATCTTCACAGCGCTCTCAGTCGGCTTCTTGTCGACAAACTCAGAAAACGACCTAGAGTGGACGACTCGGTTAGTTCCAATCGTACAACAACACGTTTTTTGTGAAAATCTTACCAGAAGTTGTTGGCATCCTGGGAGAAGAGCAGAGGGTTGAAGTCGTAGCCCACTCCGACGATCGCAGAGCTCGACAAGAACATAATGCGCATCAGCGGCAAGTGCGGGAACCGGATCGACTGGATCACACATTCCACACAACAGTACATTAGCGCACCATCCCACATCACACGAACGCATATCCCTCGACGTCAAGACAGTACCTGAATCGTCGGGTACTCGCCGGGTGCACCAAAGTGAACGATGTGGATGGACGATCCCTGGCCGGCAAACGCCAAGCAGTTGCCCTTCGGGGACCACGCAACAGCGTTCACCCAGGCGCTGGCATTGTCGAACTCAGCCAGCGGCTCGCCGAACGGCGGCAAGGCCTCGAACGGACCGGCATCCGGCGGGCCGTCGATGTCGGTGATGTGCGCCGAGAACACGCGGCACTTGAGGTCCGTGCTGCCGGTCACGAGTATCTGGCTGTTCGGGTGCCAGTCCAAGTCCGTCACGCTGCCCACGTCAAACAGTTCAGTGTCTTATAATAATCAACAAACAAATGCCCAAGTTGAAGCTACGTACGTGGACTTGTGCTTCTTGATGATCTTGCTGACCCACCAGTTCTCCGCCGCCTGGTAGTAGCACACCGACACGCACTTGGCGCCGCTGCTCACCGCGAACTTCTTGCCTGCAGGTCACCAAGCAACGAGCCGTTAGCATTGCATGGCATTGCATTGTATCAGAGCAGGCTCCCCCCTCCTCGGGTTCCGCACCGTCGGGGCTCCACTTGACGTTCGTGGCGGCGCGCGTGATGCGCAGCACGACGAGCAGCGGCTTCCACTGGCGGTAGGCGGCCTCGTACTTCCACACGAAGGCGCTGCGGTCGTGCGAGCAGGACACGATCTGGTCGTGCACGGGCGACCAGTCCAAGCCGCTCACGAGCATGTCGTGCTCCGTGAGCACCGCCTCCTTGCGCCACTGCGTCGCGTCGCGCGCGTGGCAGCCCGAGTAGACCCAGATCTCGTTCGAGTTGGGGCAGATGGCCAGCTTGGAGCGGTCCTTGTTCCACGCGTGGCACGAGATGCCGCCCGCGAGCTGGAAGAGATTCGCGTCGCCCCCCGCTACCATGCTGCTGCTCTCTTTTTGTCTTGCTGTTTGTATTGACTGACTCCCTTTTGAGAGATTATTGATCTGCTTCGCAGGAAGGACGGATGATGGTTCCGCTCTTGTAGAGGGAGAAATGTCTCCTACGGTCTCTATACAAGCACAGCTTCAACCCATGGTGTGGCGGACACTTTTTTCGGGTGCCCCACCTGAACGACACTTAATTTTGAATCGCAGCGAGCACGCGTAGCAGAGCGACTACCCTCGACGTGCCCGAGCGGCTTGGCGACGCGAGGGTCGTATGAAGGCTACAGACAGCACCACGGCCTGCATCGGGGGTCTGTACCCAGAGGAGATCATGCTCGAGGCCTACAACCTGGAAGTGCGTGCGTCCTATCGCTACAACGCGAGATATTCCGCATTGTAACAGACCCTTTGACGTCTGTGTTGTGTATAGTGGGAGTCCATCGAGCTGCGGCGCCAGCGGCTGCAGAAAACGTGGCAGCAGTTCCTGCTGATGGAGGAAATGGAGAAGGAGGAGCTGCGGTACAAGCGCCAGATGCGCAGACTCAAGCGCCAGGAGCAGGAGAAGCAGGTGCGCGAGATGGCCGAGCGGGAGCGCGTGGAGGCTCTGCGTCGTCAGCGGGAGAAGGAGCGGGGTCAAGCAGAGAGGCAGAAGAAGCTGAAGCAGGCAGCGGTCAGCGGCACACAGTCGGACGAGGAGGAGTCTGTGCCAAGGTGGACGAAGGAGACGAAGGTAGTGAAGCCGAAGGTGCTGAAGAGCAAAACGCAGCCGAAGCAGAGTCAGAAGACGAAGGCTGCACTGCCAAAGAGAATTACCCCTATTAGTATGCCGTCGGCGCAGCCCGAAGACGACGAATCCGTCTCGGAGGAGAACCAGAATGAGTTTGGTGGGTATGACAGCCCGCCACCGGAGCTACCGGACGACGGGCTGCTGAACATGTTGTCGCTTGACAAGGGTAGTGACTCCGATGATGTTGATGATGAACCGTCTATGGTGAGCTTGATTCTGCCGGTTGCCCCAGACTCTCTGAAGCGAGTGCAGCCGTCGCCATTGAAAAAGAAGACGTTGACTCCGCAGAAGCGGTTCGCGAAGAAGAAAGGAGTTCCACCGCTCGACTTCAACTTCACAAACGCGGAAGTGAGGCGGCAAGCGAAGGCGGAGGCGGAGGCTGCTGCTCAAGCTGACCATGGGGAGAGCGATGATACTGAACCCGAGCCGATGCCCGTCCCGTCAACGTCTACCCCTAAGAAGCATCTAAAACGCCGAAAGGACCAGAAAGCCAACGGTGTTACCAAACCACAAGGGAAAAGTTTGATGACGGCTATGGCAAATACCACGATCCCAGTCAAACCTAAGAAGGGCGTAGCAAACTCCGTGGCTGGCAAAGCTAAAACAGCAGCGTCAGGGAGTGCAGCTGTGCGGAAAAAGGGTCCGCAGACTAAGACAAAGCCCCAGCCGAAGAATGCAAAGACGTCCGTCGGGGAAGAGGGAGATTCGACAGCCCCGCCTACAAAGAAGAAGTTTGGCGGCAAAAAGGAGACCATGTCGATCAAGCAACGGCTAGCGAATGCTGAACTGCTCGCTCGAATGAACAAGATGCAAGATATTAGCACTCCAAAGGATCTGGGCAAGAAGACAAAGAAGGCTCAAAAACAAGAATCGGTACAGACGTTGGCGGCAAAGCGAGCGGAATTTCGGAAGGTGCTAGGGACTGATGCAGCAGAGCCTGACGTATCTAGTCGCGACCAAATGACGGACGAGGGGGACATGAACATCAGTTTGAACAGCAGTGGACTGCTCAGTGACAATGACTCCCCGGAAAATATGCGCGCCCCATCGCGAAAAAGACCGAGGGGGGCAGTTGATGGGGATGTGACGCCAACCAAGAAGCTGCAGTTTCTAGAGATCACGAAGCGTTTAGTGAAGTCTCCGATGCCACGATATCTGCGGACTCCAACCCCTCTGATGTCCCCCGTGGTCGCGTCGGGTCACATCAAGCCGAAAGCTGCGTCACCAGGACCCCGTGCCGCGAGTGTTCGGAACACAGCTACCACACGCCGACTGAATTCGGCCCCAGTTCGACCGAAGAAGACTGCCAATGCTAACAGGTTTGGCATTCCAGCAGGGGGTGCCAGTACTGCTTCAAACGGTGGTGGCTTCTCCATGTTTGACGCTTTTGTGAACAGCTGCAGCACTGGAGCGATTCCTAGACTAAAAACAAAGACTCGGGGAGACGTATCGCCGTCAGTATAGGCTAGCGCTTGCGTAGGTGTTCATAATGTAATATGCTATCCGGGGTTTCAAACCACTGGTTTGGCCATCGGAATGAACTCGGACAAGATTAACGTCGATCCTTGCCTTGCGTCTATTTCAACTTAAAAGTAAGTTGGGTTTCAATTACTAGGCGTAAGCAGATAAATTTCGATGCCGTGGCCTCAGCTCAACCAGACCGCGCGAGCACATCACGAGGCCGGCAACTCTAGTTGTCAAGCGTCTCAGCGTGAAGCTGGTTGATCACATCAACCGAGTCGATATAGTGGTCAGGCACGTGGAGAGCGTTGTCGATGCTGCCCAGATCCGACTCGAGTGTGATGCCAGTCAGCACCAGGAGCGTGTTCAGGCCACCGGCGTTGCCGAATTCGATGTCGGTCGACAGACGGTCACCCACCTATTAGCGAGAATGACACAGCACAAATCAGCAACGTCCACTTGACACGTTAAAATGGCAGGATACCTACCATGCACGTTCGCGAGGGGTCCAGATTGTAGGTGGCGATAATGGTCTGGAGCAGGTCCTGCGATGGCTTTCCGCACACGGCCTCAGGGGGGCTGAAGCGCACCAAAATGACACAATAGTTAGTACGTGTGCACGGTGCAGCTTTACCAGGTGAAAAGGAGCTAATACGTACTGGCCAATGGCGCACTCCAGCATGTGGACCAGGGAACCGCCACCAGGGATAATGGCGCCATCCGTCGGGAATGTCGAGTCACTGCACGCACAGAAATATTACGTGGAGTTGTCAAGAAAATGACCAAGCGCAGGTATCCGTACGAGCGCACACTCACGGGTTGGTACCGATGAAGTGGCAGCCAGGGATCTGACGGACACAGGCCGTGGCGTACGCCATCTTGTAGTACGAGAAGTATCTGCAGAGCGCGAGCATCAGAAACGTCAGTTAATTTGCTTGCGAAGATAAGATCTCCAACGCGCTGCCGCACCTGTCCAGACCGCAGACAACCGCCTTCGTCTCCATGTCGATATCCGGCACGTGCGGGAGGCCCTTGATGTCGCTGTGCTCCATGCCGCTGACCTGGTAGCCCTCCAGCTCCAGCTCCGTCTTGAGGCCAGCCTCGCCGACGATGTACACCTTGCCCTCAATCTTGTGCTGCTTCATGTACTGCACCGTAGCCCACGCCGAACTGAGAATACACACAACCAGCGACATTAGCTCGAAAGCTCACTAGCAATCACGACCAGAACGCCATGCACGAAGACTCACGTGACGATGTCGGCCTCGACAGCAGTGATGCCCTGCGAAGCTGTAGCACGTCAACTAGCCACCGTCAGTCTGCGGCACCTCAAAATGCACTGCATTAGCACGTACCGAGCTTCTTCACGTAGGTGGCACGGCTGTTGGTAGCGTTGTTGGTCTAGAGAGCATCGATCAGGTCGTCAGTTTTCCACTTGTGTCCAAGGTCGGAGCAGCCCCAGCTCACCACAAACACCACGCGCTTGTTGAGCGAGCGCAGGAGGCTGATCATATTGGCGGAACCCGCAATCGGGGCAGCTCCACACCATAGCACTATCGTTTTGTGTATCAGAAGCAGTCGTTAGAGTCGATAAAGTGTCAGTGACGGTCACGGTCTCCGCAGTGCAATGCAGCGCACGCACCTCCGTCGCAGTCGAAGAGGAAGGCGTCGAGGCCCTGGATCCACTGCTTGAAGGACTCGCGGGTGAGTCGCTGGGTCACTTTCTTCACGGTGGCCATGATGGACAAAGGTGCTACGGACTGCTCGGAGTTCTTGGAGGGGGATTGCTAACTCAAGCTCGTGACTGAGGTGGCAATGGAGTGTACTGTAGAATTGGAAAACGGCTAAAGGCATACAAAAACTAAGATATCGGCACATGTCACACCGAATGGTAGTACCGTGGAATGGCCATTTTAGACGGCGTCTATTCACCTATTGCGGCGATACATGCGAGGAGCTCCTTCTACTTGCTGCCGTCGGATTTGTCTATTGAGGAACGGCCCAGCTGCCGAACTGGTTGAGGCGAGCGTCGATGCGGGCAACGACCTCGGGGTCGAAGCCCTCGACGCCGTCCTTGTCCAGGGTGGCCAGCTCCTTCGTCGTCAGGTACACCACGTTGTCCGGGTGCAGCGGGCGGTCCGCCCGCCAACGCGCCAGGTACAGGCGGTCATGGCCGCCGTTGCGTGCTGTGCTCACGGAGCTGCGCCCCCGCCAGATCTCCTGGTACACGAACTCGATCTCGTCCTTCTCCAGCTCGAGCTTGTGGCCCACGTGGAACAGCACGTGCTCGCGCTGTTGCAGCTTCTGGTACAGCTTGTTGCGCTGGTCGCGGGACAGCCGCGCGACGCCCTCTGGGTTCAACTTCTTGCCCGCCAAATCGCACAATACGTACGCCGCCATGGACTGTCCGAAGAGCGCGGGCATCGTGCCCAGCACGGGGATCACGCGGATGCGGAAGTTCTCCACGTTGCCAAACTCCTCGGGGTTCTGCGCCTGCTCGGCGTCCAGAGGCAGCAGCTTGCACACGCTCTTCTCGCTCGAGAAGACGGTCGTGATCTCCGCCGACGAGATGCCCTTCTTCTTTAGGTAGTACCGGATCTTCGTCGCAAGCGGGTCACCTAAAACACAACCATCAGTTAGTTACCGGCAACAAACTGTACGCACAAGAGCGACCACAGCCACGTACGGACAGCGTCCTTGAGCGACCCGATCTGCAGTCGCGTCGGGTCGGCCTTGGCACCGGCTCCCGTCGCCGTGATCACCTTGAGTCCCTTGCGCGTCACCGCCTCCAGCAGCGCGCACTTGGTCTTGACGTCGTCGATACAGTCTAGCACGTACGTCGGGTTGCCTTCCAGCAGCTCCTTGGCGCTGTCCGCCGTGAACATGACGGCCGCGTCCTCGATCGCGCAGTCCGGCACGATCTCGTGCAGGTGGCGCCTCATGGCCGCGACCTTGGACCGCCCCACGTCGGCGCGCGTGGCCACGGCGTGGCGGTTCAGCGACGACAGCGTCACGTTGTCAAAGTCCACGAGCCGCAGCTTGCCCACGCCCGAGCGCGCCAGCATGTGCGCGGCGTGGGAGCCGACGCCGCCCAGTCCGACGACCACCACGAACGCGTCCTTGACCTTGGCGAAGCCCTCGCGCCCGAAGAAGGCGGAGATGCGGGACATCTGCTCCTCCAGCAGCTCCTGCGCCGCGGCCTCCGTCCCGCGGGGCGTCGTCGCGGTCGATTTCGACGCGCGCGAGCCGGCGCCAGCACGCGTCAACGCAGCGTGGTACACGTATTGCGCCGCGATGGCCGCCGCCACGCCCACGCCGAACGCGGCCGCGAGTTGGCCGCCGCCCACCGTCTTGACCATCGCTTGCGTGTCGACCACGAAAACTGGATTATCAGCTTTTTTAGTGGCTCAAAAACACTGGTTGGTGGGATAAGGGCACGCGAGCCGCAAAAAACATTGTTTTCGACAGGCGGATGTCTTTTTGAAAAACTAGTTGATAGGTTGTAGGATATCCTACCTAGAGTGGCTGGAGTTCCTTACATCCAAGCGACATGCAGTGCCTTGTTACGCATTAGACAGGAAAACGCCGTACGGGTAGTCACCCGTCTGCAGAGTGAACGTCGCGCACAGCGGGTTCGCAGCAGCAGTCTCGTTGTACACGTCGCAGTCCGTCTCCGGTTTGATCGCGATCACATAGTCCGTGTCCTCTGCAACCACCTTGAAGCCGTTGCCGATCTGCGGGTAGTACACGCTCCAGTCATCCGCCGTCAGCGTGAAGTTCACGATCTGAGAAGCACCGACATCCAGACTGATCTTCGAAAACTTCTTGAGCTGCTTCACCTCGGGTACCGAGATGGAGCGGTACGGCTGGATGAGGAACAGCATCACAGTCTCCTTGCCAGCCATGCTGCCGGAATTCGTTACCACCACAGAAACATCGACGGAGTCGGAGCTGGAGGTGACGTTGGTCTTGTCGAGCGTGAGGTCGGAGTAGGTGAACTCGGTGTAGCTGAGACCTGTGCCGAAGTCCCATTGCATTTCACAGTCTTGCGAGTCCGCACATTGCGTCGTCACGCGATGGTTGTACGGGATCATGATGTTGGCAGGGTCGTGTCAGAACCCATGGCCATGTCGATCCCGGTGCTCGAGTAGGAGAAGCGAACCGCTTCGCTGGCGTTACGCGCAACGCGGTGGAAGGTGTTCAACATGCCCATCTCGCCGAAATCGCTCAGGACCACGCCGTCAAACCCAATGTCTTCGCGTAGCAAGACCTGGAGGATCCGGTGGTTCGCGATCGTCGGAACGCCGTTCACAGAAATGTAGTTCTCCATGGTGGACAAGGCGCCAGCCTCCATCGAGTGCTTGAACAGCGGCAGGTAATAGTTGAGCAGGTCGAAGTCCGAGATCGTGACGCCGTCTTGGTCGTGCCCGGTCTCAGTACGCGAATACGCTACGAAGTGCTTCAGGCATGCGGCAGTCTCATTGCTGCTCTGCAAGCCCTTCGTGATGGTCTCAGCCATGACCGTGACAAGGTACGGGTCTTCGCCGAAGGTCTCGAAGGTTCGCGGCCAGAGCGGGTTGTGCGAGAGCTCGAGCACAGGCCCCATGACCCACGAGATGCCTGCCGCACGCGTGTCCTGCCCAGTAATGCGGCCCTGTTCGTACACCAGGTCGGGGTTGAAGGATGCCCCGGCGTTAATCTGGGCGCCGAACATTGTAGCGTTCATCACGTGGTTGGCTCCGCGGACCGAGTCAAGCGCGTAGACGAACGGAACGCCGTCGTTCTCCTCCATGGCGATCTCTTGCATGCGGGTGATGACGTCGCGCCACTCGGGCGTGGTCCATCCGTATGCGCCCGTGATTGCGTTGGGGGCGTCGTTGAAGGCCACCAAGTTGTACGAGCCGATCTTGAGCTTGGCGTAGTTGCGGAACAGCGTTTCGTTGAGCGTAGCGTCTTCGTTGGTGAACATGTACAGCGGGATCTGGGCCATTTGCCCCAGCACTTGGTCGGTGGTGAAGTTGGCCACGATAGCCTCGGCTTGGGCGTCGAAATCGTCGGGGGTGGCTCCAACGGCGAGTCCGAGGGCGTCACACCAAAGCGCCGAAAGCCACGTCCTGAACATCTCGAATGTCTTGGCCCGCACTACCAGCGTGTATTGCTTGCTGGTTGCTTGGTCTGTGGGGGATTGGAAAGTGAGCTCTTGGGCGATGAACGTTCGTACCGAGACGAGGCCATCACTACCGAGACGAGGTCCGGTGCACGTGGTCAACTTCAACATGGTTCGAAAGCTGAGGTTTGTGTTTGACGCTCTCCGTGTATGCACTTACTTAAGTACTTTACTATAAGGCAGTCGGCTCCATTGTGCAGCCCAGCTTTGGATGCTGACCAACAACCTCCGTACGATAAAAAGAAAAATATACTTGAAGCACAGTACTTACGTTTACAGTAGTACTAAAGTACTTGATTGTGCTGGGCGAAGGTCGGCTCGCACAAACAGTAGTCGTGAGGGGCGGCCGCTTCAACTATACTCACAGGGCGACCAACGCTTACTTGCTAGCAGCGGTGAGCTACCCCGCGAGCAAGTGGCCGTCGGATGCTGGCGAGACAGCTTTTACTACACTGCGGGCAGTTCTTGAGGGACTTGCCATGCGAATGCGCTGGTGACGCACATGAGTGCCGACGACGACACGAGGCCCACTGCTCTACTTTCACGAGAAGCCACTGCTTATCCAACGCATATAATTGCGGCAGCAAAACCGACGCTAATACCACGCGGTCAAATCGCAGTAACTTGTGTTGATTGTCTGTCTAGCTCTGGTGCGAAGGTTACACCTCTACTAACGTCTCGACGTCCCTCTGCAGATATTGCTACATATTTGTTTGCATGGTATTGTGAGTACGACATGAAGCCCTGCAAAATCTTTACTATTTTCGCACAAAGTCTTACCAAATCCTTCACGCGCCCAAGGAGCTCCGATTCCAAGAACTCGATCTGTAGATGACATAAGCGGAGGTCATTATTGCGCACAGCAATCATAACACATTGACGCATACTTATCGTGGTGGACTCACCAGCTCCGATATACATCGACACATCATCGGGTCTGGCTCCGTTGGGTCTTCGAGTGCTGGTGTGGTGCTTGTTTTAGTCTTCCGCCCGCCGCTGCTTCCTCCCAGTCGAGATTTTGAACGTCGAGAGGGCTCCTTTTTAGAGGCATTTTTCTTCGCTTGAGAGGCCACCACTTCAATGCTTTCCATGCACTCTGCAAGTTTCGCAACTGCGAACTTGGCTCTCAGGGTGCTGCGAAATGAGTGGCTTTTTAAACCATGCGATAGAAGCGAATTAGTATGCGTAACTATTCGCGTAAAGGAGTAGTTCCCAGTAGGCGTACCGAACCACCTGCATAGTTGGATCCATGGCGTCAAGTTCTTCGTTGTCTGCATCTGCGTTTTGGTCTTCATGGGTCCCATGCGAGGATAATTCACCTACGCTCAAGCTTTCAACAGCTTCTACTTCGTCTAGATCCATTGTATATCCGTCGATGTATGCCTCTCGAGGAGTCTTCAGCGAGTTCTAAGGGAAAGAAATAGGATTGTGTCACAATTGAGTGCAGAACGGTTGTAGTGGTTGGAAACGTACCGAATACTTTGGGATAAGGTTGGCTTGCAAATCCGAAAATGACTGATGTACAGCCTCCTGACGACGCTCAAAACCGTGGTAGGAGCGGGCAGCATCCGGACAGGTTCGGTGGACGTAGTCGTGGACCCAGTGCAAGAACTCAAAGTGCTCTTGAAAGATGCCCTGGACCAGCTTTCGGATAGGAATTTCCTGCAAAGGCACCTCGCGCTCATGTTTAGAATACTAAAGCCCACGAACCTGCTCCCGTTTCTCCAAAGTGTTTACCTTTCTGATATCGCACAGCTGGAATGTACGTCGAAGAATCTTCAAATTGCGCTCATACTCCATCTCGGTTCGCGCATGGAAATTTAGCTTTTGCAACTTGACTTTGCCCGGATACAAGGCGTCGAAAATCTGGCAATACGCGATGCCATCGGCAAGATGTTCAATCTGCACGGCAATTACATATCGGTCAGACACATTCACCGCACGATTCTTTGCTATAGGTAGTTTTTATATTACCTTGGTGTAATCGGCCTCGAGGAACTCGTTGAGCCATGCAAGCAGCTCCAAGCGGCCGATGCCTCGCCACTTCAGCTTCCGTAGGCTCATTTCAACCAGCTCACTGCGTGGAGCCTAAGCTTTGTTCAACTGCTCGCTATTTCTGTCATCAAAGTGCTAGAATTACCTTGTAGTCCCTAAATTGTTACTCGTTGTTGGTGGCGCTGTACAGGTGAGGTCGAACTCGAAAGCGGTGTCACGATTTCTAAAAGCTTCCTCGTGTTATGTTTTTAAAATAACTCTAGGGATACTGAAGCTCTACACCGACCAACGCATCAAGTTCTACATCAACGAATCAATTTTTTGGGGGGTTCTTTGGCTCTCCTTTATGACAGCAGGACACCGTACGGGTAGTCACCCGTCTGCAACGTGAACGTCGCGCACAGCGGGTTCGCAGCAGCAGTCTCGTTGTACACGTCGCAGTCCGTCTCCGGCTTGATCGCGATCACATAGTCCGTGTCCTCCGCCACCTGCTTGAAACCGTTGCCGA
>LGTU01000171.1:0-47135 GCA_001314425.1 Phytophthora pluvialis
GTCGTCAAAATAGCAGCTGGTCCGAAAGAAGGCTCCAGGATTGTTCTCGGTGGTAAATTACGGTAAGTAAAAAAACTGCCGGCGTAATGTTCCAGTATATACTACTCTCCATGTTCTGCGCACAAGCCGCAGGCGTGCACAAGACGGTGGGGGAGCAGGTCGTCATGGCGCTCATGATGATGGTTTCGTCCAAGGGGATCGCTGGTGTACGCTCGGCCAACATCGTCGTCTTGGCCTCCACCATCACGCAGTTCGACATCCCGTCGTGGCCCGTGGCTTTGATTTTGGGCGTCGACTGGGTTTCCGACATGGCGCGCACATTTATCAACGTCACGGGGAACTGCTTGGCCGCCACGGTCATGGCCAAGCTAGAGAACGAATTCCGTACCGACGAGTGGAAGCAGAAGCAGAACGTGCAAGAGGAAGAAGCACACGACCACCTCGAGAAAGTGAGCGTTTCAGTGCGTGGGTCAACTTCTTAGTTACCAGTTCCGTCCTCGGGTTGAATAGGGATCCTGCTAGTCGACCACTTTAGTGTCGTAACTCTGAAGAAACTGGGCCCATTTCTCGATGGCACAAGCTTTAAACTCAGTACGGAACTCGTGGAGATTTGATCGTTTTAGCGACCTTTGTTTCAGACCTTCAAAATTGCCTATGGTTGCATGTCTAGGTCATCTGAGGCTTAGCAGACATTCTGGTTGTAGTCAGATTGGTTGAAAGCGGCTCACACAACTTACGACAGAAGAATATATAAGAAGCAAGATCAGAGCACGCGGGAGCGGAAACGCGGCTCGCTCTAAACATTCGTATCCAGAAAATGTGTTTGCCATTGTCGGTTGTTGGTGCTTTTAATCGTTCATTTCCGAACGAGGCTTTTTTCTGGTTTCTACGTCTTTGAGAGTTGGGTTTTGGGAAGAAGGGCTCGAACTCAGTTTTTTTTCAGGAAATTCCACCACACCTGGGAAAACATGTTGCAATTTGAACGTGGTAAGCTGCCACAGGCAGAGGTTAATAGACCGCTAGTAACTCATAAAGCAAAAGCGAATTGTAGCACAACTTCTCAATTTTATATGCCGTGTGTATTGCAACCATATCCATGGGTTCTCGGAAGTTTACTGTGCTTGCGCGATTTCAGCATCGTTACCTATTTGTGGGATCGGTATGATGATGTAAAACAGGGATCTCGTGACCGTGAGTTCATTTTTTTGCCTTAAGGCATTTAATGACTGTTTATACATTCTGTGGTACACGTTTCAACGGCACTAGTGGAATCCCACGCAAATAACGTGTAGGAATCATGCAAAGGTATTGATATTCGTGGACTTGTCAAGCAAAGCATCGCAGTGTGATGATTTCATCAACCAGAATACATGTAGTACAAAGAATGAAAAGTGGAGATGCTCCGCTAAATTTTAGCGGAGCTAATCTCTAGTTTTCTTGAAACTCTTGAATGTGTACATGTACAAAATCCTTTCGGTAGTGTGAAAGTGCCAACACACCGAATTGAGGTACTTCAGTCATCTGAATGAAGGGTTGTCTGGCTCTGCTGCTGTGCTCGCTCATTCTTCGGGCTGCGCTCCCAAAATCCTCACCTGTAATTCCGCCAACAACGGGGTGAAGCGAGGGTTATTGCAATCAGCCGATCAAATTGAGATGGCCTTTTTCCCGAGAACTAGCGGCCACGCAGAAATGCTGACTTCTTAGCACAATTGAAATCACTGGTAGAAAACCATCCAACGCGCGAACGTAGATGTCCCCAAGTGCTTATTCACTCAACACTATCGAAGTACAGTACACATGACTTCGGTGGTGCCTAATTCCTGTTGTTCACGACGCAATGCAAGATTTTTTTTTGTAGATCTCATTGTGGTAGATACATGTATGTACGTACGTACATGCATCGATTTGCACGCAACCAATCTCACGATCGATGGACACAGAGGGTCTAGTGGCCTTCAAAAACTAGCGTTCACAGCGCTAATTGTACTGCCACCAGCTCGAAGGGTCTGGATTCTAAGTCTTTTAATTCTATTGTATACGAAGTAGCAAATAATTGTTAATCGACTTTATTAAAAGCGAGGCGCTTAGGGTCCTAGTGAAGATAACTACGACAGCAACACTGCACAATGCAAATCCCAGCGTAAGGCTGTAAAAGCTGCGTTCTAGCCTCACTTGTTTATCAAGTTCGTACGATCAAAGCGTGGAAGTCACGACACTAGTGGCAGATATTCCATACTGCCGCTGATCAACAAGGCACACAACACACAACGGTTGAAGTTGGCATCTTCCAACGCAGGACGGCAGCAAGAGAGACCGAGTATGGGACAAATTTTCACGTTGACAATTACCATAATTCACTGAGCTAGGCGCGGCGGGCTTCTATCACGCGCCGATCTACGGCACAATGTCTTCTCTTACATCGAGCTCACACTATCCATGGGGCGGTCTGGTCTTCACTCGTACAGAATGATCGGGGGCTTGTTGCGCCGAGACGAATGCGCTTTGGCAGGCTCGTTCTTCCTGGCGCTGCGATCCCGTTCGCGTCCCCGATCACTGTCAGGACGGTCGCTACGATCACTGCGGTCACTGCGCTCCTGTTCCCGTCTCCGGTCGCTGCGCTTACGTTCCCGGTCGCTGCCATCGCTGCGCTTGCGTTCCTGTCCGCGCTCGCTGCCATCGCTGCGCTTGCGCTCCTGTCCGCGGTCGCTGCCGTCGCTGCCGTCACTGCGCTCTCTGTCCCGACGGGACGGCTTGCGCTGAGGATCAGCTAAGGCGGCAGCAGCAGCACGACGACTAGTTTTGCGCGCTGATGTAGGCGGCGGTGGATCTAACGAGGCACCCGCGCGACGACTAGGCTCGCGCACAGCAGCAGCTGACGGATCAAAGGCAACAGCAGCACGTCGGCTGGGTTCACGAACAGCAGCGGCCGATGGGTCAAAGGCGTCTGCACCGCGTCGACTGCCGACAGGTTCCTCGAGAGCAGGGCGCGTACTGCCTCCCGCATTCACGTTGCGGTAGTTCGGGTGAATGTGCGGCACGCTCGTGCGCTCGTCACTAGCTCGCTTGTTGCGCTCTCGGCGACTCAGTTTCCTCCGTCCAGCCGCGCCGGTCAGCGCAGCGGCAGCCGACGGGGTGCCGTGGTCGGCCTTGAGGTTGTCGGCCTTCTGGGTCACGCGCACTCGCCACACCAGCGCAATGAAGAAGAGCAGCACAAGCGTGCACACCACGATGGCACCGATCGTCATCCACGGCTGCCAGAAGGCCGAGTCGCCTTCACCAGCCGAAGTCATGGACGTCGACGACGGGGTGGACGAGGCCACGATGGAGAACTTTTGGCCGGTGGTCGTAGCGTTCTCGCCCGCCTTCACACTGTGGCCACTGACGACGGCCTGCACGTAGATGTATCCGTCCTCCACGACCATACCCGCTGCCGTGACGGCGGCGAGCACGTCGTCATACGAAACTTCGACCATCTCCACGTTGTTCACCGAGTCGCGCGAGCCGTTGCCCGACAGAGGATAGAACAGAGCCGACGTGTTCGCCACCTTGAGCGTCAGGTCCAAATCGTTTTGCAGCGTAGCCTTGCTCCCCACGGACCCAGGAGGGTCCGTCCACACGATCGTCACGCGTAGGTTCACGCTGGCCGTCAGCATGAAGTGGAAAGTCACCTCGCTGCCCTCGGCCACGCTCGGCTCCGAGCCTGATGAGGAGTTGGGGAAAAAGTAGATGGTGTTGCTGCTCGTCGAGGACGAGGAGGACGAGTTGTTGTCGCCCATGAAGGACACCAGGTTGAGCATCGTCGGCTTGCCGTATCCTTGGTTGAAGTCCGGGTACGACGTGAGCGTCTTGGCTGCTGCTTCCAGAGCCACGCACGAGGTGACGCCAGAGCTGGGCTCGATGAGACGGCGAGACATGGCCTCACCACTGTGAAGCAGCAGCGCCTTGATCAACGACGCCGGGATCACGTCCATGCCGTACGTGGGGTCCGCTATGCCATTCTTCCACCAACCATCCCGCAGCCACTCGTAGATCAGCACGGCCATGCCGGCGATCACCGGCGTGGCCTGAGACGTTCCCTGCAGCGAGCACACGGCTGATGACTTCGTCGTGGAACCCGGTTTCTCCGATTGCGACGAAGTTATCGACATGCCGGGGGCCACGAGGTCAGGCTTCTGTCGTCCGTCGAGCGTGGGGCCGATCGAAGAGAAGGACGCCACCGTGTTTTCGTTCAGCACCGACTGGCACGGGGTCGAGGAGAACGACGCCGCCGCGTTCAGACTGGCACCGACCGCGATCACGTTCTTGGCGCCCGACGGACTGCTGATCGTGTAGTCGCCACTCTCGCCGCTGTTACCTGCAGCGACGACGATCAGGATCTCCGGGTTGTCGTAGACGTATTCATCGACCTGCTGGGTCTGCGTGTTGTAGTCGTTAGCTCCCGTACCCCAGGAGAACGAGAAGATCTTGGCGCCCGTGGCCACCTGTGCCTTCATGAGGTTCGCAACCTCCCCCGGAGTCTCCAGCGACACATCGCAGCCGCTGATTCCAGCACAAGCCGCTGCCTGCTTTCCAATATCCATGAAGGCGATGCGTGCGCTAGACGCAATGCCGAGGTTGCTGTTTTTGCCGCTGTACGAGCTGCCAGCTAGGACGCCGGACACGTGGGTACCGTGGCCGCACGTGACGCCCTCGGCCTCATCGACGTCGTTAGCAAACGTCTGGTAGTAAATCACCTTGCGCGCCGTCAAGTCCTCGTCATCGTACATGTTCCGGGATTCCTGATCGAACTGGTCGTGGTCAATGTACAGTCCCGTGTCCGTGATACCTACGATAATGGAGCTGCCCGTGATGTTGTGCTCCTGCATAACATTAACGCCGACCAGATCCTGCACGTAGTCATCCAGCCGTCGACTGGTGTGCTTCGCTCGCATCTCCACGAACTCCGGCTCCTCGATGAACCGTTGACGAAGCATGCGCTGCTCCAAAGCGGGCGTTTCCAGCGCTTGGAGAGAGCCCGTCGTCACAACCTGTTGCAGATCCACCCACTCGACCGCCTCATCGTCCAGCACGATCGCCAGAGCCTGCGTCCACGTGTCGTAGTCATCCACAGCAGCCTGCAGCAGAACGCCGCCGGTTTCCGCCGTCGCGCTTTGCGTCGAGATCAAATTCTTAATGCCCGTCGCCTTGGTCACGTACGCCGCCAGCTTCGAGAACGCCTGCGACGTGTTCACGACCTTGGCCAGCCGAATCTCGAGCGCGGGTCCCTCCTTCTTCGTGCGTGAGCTCCTCGACAGAGCGTACGAGCTTTTCGCGAACGGCATGAGCTTCAGAATGGCCGGCAGCACGGTCACGCTCTCCACGCAGTCCAGGGCCAGGATGTCGTCCCCTACGGCCGCACTCACGTGCACCAGCATGACCGTCGAGGCGGCGTCGCTCTGGTCGCTCCGGGTCAAGAACGGGGTGTGGCTCTCGCTCGTCGCGGGCCAGATGCGCTTCACCGCCGCGAGACACGTGAGCTCGTCGCCGGTCGCGTTGAGCTGCACCAGCGTCGGCTTGATCTCCATCTCGTCCGCGGCGTCGTCCAAGCCGGTCGAGTAATTGGCCAGCAGCTCCTTCTGCAGGAACTGCAGCTGGCACGCGTCGTACGTGGCGTTGCGGCCGGCCAGCACGGCGTCGTACGCGGCGCTGAAGGCCTCGTAGAAGTCCGCGAACGCGTCGGTCTCCGGGTCGCCGATGCCCAGCGTCACGTCCGTGACGCTGGCGCACGACACGACGCTGATGATGGTCACGTCCTTGCCGTCCTCGCTCGCGGCGTGGACGTCGCCCACGACCGCCGACTGGTTGGCCGTCGCGTTGCCGTCCGTGAAGCTGAACGCCGGTCGCAGTCTCCGTCCGTCGTTTTCCGCCAGGAATCGGCCGCAATTGCTCGCTAAGCACTCGGACGACTCGCGCAGGTGGCGATAGGCCTGCGCCACGTGCGACGTGCTGCAGTGGTAGGCGCAGAAGGCGTCCCGGCCCACGAACTGCAGGCCGCGGCTGTCCGTGAGCGAGACGGCGTCCGCGGCCACGGCCAAGCCGATCGCTAGGAAGAGCGCCCGCGCGGTCCGACGCAGCGGCATGGCGGGGCTTCCGTCCTAAAGTCTCTGTGGCGCGCCGCATTGCGCAGGACAAGACGCGACCGCATGGCGCCGGCGCCTCTACTGTACAATGCCCCGCCCCGCCTGCGTCCGCGTGATCGCCGATTTTGATGGGCGCGCCGCGACTCTGCCCCAAGTATTTTTCGTGTGGGGGTGAAGCGGGGCTTTGAGAACGAATACCGGTCTGGAGGGCGTGGGGGAGGTTGGGAAGGGTTGAGTGGAACTGTTCGTACTGCATACCCTGCGGATGCTGCTGGATGTAGCCATTGAAAAGACAACAAGTCAGCGCGATTTGGTCCGACTTTATGTTCATTTTGGCGGCATTCCGACGCGGCAGATGGCGGAAGGAGCCCATTTTTAGAGGTTTGGGCACCTCAAGCGGCAAGAAGGAAGGTGTATGCGGCGGTAGGGCTGCCAAGCGTCAGACTGCGCTGTGTTGTCCACAGCGTGACAAAGGCGCTCGCTCCTCTAGTCGACCATGTTTTAGGAACGCGGATTGCGGGCAGTTCGCCCATTCTACATGTTATGGCTGTGCAATCCGTTGGCTCTTGCGTGCCGCTATCCAGACGGATAGAATCCAGCGGTAGGGCCGACGGAGGAGCGCTGCATTCGCAGCCGCACGTGCATGACCCAAGTCGGCCAATTGACACCTGCATCGTGGCGAGCCCACTGAACCGTTCGGTGCATCAACGTTTTCTGACTTTAGGCTTCAAAGTCGTGGTGCTTAACGCGAAATGGGCAGAGTTGGACTTGGACCTTTTGTCCATAGGGGCGCGAATTGCCGATATGGCATAGAAACCCGGCGCCGTGGGGTTCCGAAGCCGATCGCGGGATTATCGCAGCCTCGACGCGGCGAGGTTATGGAGTTCGAACGAGCGAATGCGTGAGGAAAATGGCCAAAACCCGGCCAAAATTAGCCAAAAACAGCCTAAATCGGCCTTAAATCGGGGCCGAATCCCATTTTGACCCTCGCTTCGCCTGCTTGGGAAGCGAAAATTTCTGTTCGACTGGGCAGCAAAATGGGCAATGACGACGACGTGGCCACAGTAAACATGTAAATCCTAATATTCACTATTAATGAATCGCAAAATCTATTGCCCATGTTTTTGAAGGAGGGGGTGAAATCGTTGTGGGGTCCAATGCCTGCGGTTTAACATCCGTGAGTGGAGCACGCGGTGTTAAACCCAGGACCAAGCAATGCTGTTCTACCAAGCAGAGACGAACCTTGCGAGTCGCAGCGGGCTGAGGTTCTGTCACCAGCGAGCCGCCAGTGTTTATTGGGACCGCGCGGAGCGCGTAGCATGGCGGTATGGTTGAAGCCCATGCCATCCGTCCTCATTATTTTACCTTACCATTTCGATAAAGTACGAATATCAAAAAACATAATAAACTCAAGTGTCCGTCAAACCTACCCATTTAGAAAACATGGGCAATAGCACCCGCCATAATGAATACTATACGTTAACATATTAATTATTAATGGTCCTCCATAAATTTAATAGTTTATTATTCTGAAGTTTGACATTATTACTAAGCTTTACGTACAATTCTAATAATGACCCCAGCTCCGATCTCAGGAGGCATGAGCTCACTGTTGAACTCGTGCCTGGTCCAGTCTTTTCCAGGTCGATAACGATGCTCTGAGAACCAGCAATGCTCCTTGATCTGCCTTACTGTCTCTAAAAGAACTCAAAACTCGCATCATTTAAAAGCTTGCCGTGCTGAAGTGTATCTCGGGTCGGGAGAACCAAAAACAACATGCGGCAATGCGGGAGCTGACCCCGCACAGAACTTGTAGCCTAGAGTATTGATAGATATATAGCGAAATTAGTTCAGCGAGTCGGTACACCGTACAGCTCCGGTACCGTAACACTTTCAGCCGAGTAGCCGTTGCTCTCGGTGGCCCGTAAATGCGCTCACGCACCGTTGTCCACCCTTTGGTGGGGTACGGGGGGGGGGGGGTACGGAGGCAGCCTAACTCAATTGACCTCGGGGGTGAATAGCTTGGTTGTCTAGACTTGGCGAAGGCAAGACACCGCTGCCTCGGAAGGGTCGAACTACTGGTGACAACTCCGAGCAGGTCAACAAGAGGCAACTTGCTCAGCGGCTGTTGTGTCTACTGTTTGGATCCACACCTTACGACTTTGTTCTGCAGCACCATACTTGTTAGTCCCAGATGGGCGCTGAATAACAGCATGGCAGTAGTTGCACTCAGTGTGCGGCTTCGACGATCCATGCGAAATCATTTTCAAAGAACTTCCAAAGCATGTGCTTAGGCCGACCAGGCTCTCGGAAAGCTCAAACCCGAGGAGGTCGTATTCGAACGAGCATGCTTTGAAACTCGTCGATCTGCGAGCCGAGGGGATCGACACAGCTGGAGCGCAGTCATCTACTTTTCGTCTGGAGAGTCTTTTCCCATGTCGGGTATCGCGCCTCCCCGGTGTGTCGATGCGAGGGGAAATGCCGAGGTGAGAGAAAACGAATACGATCAATCGTGGCACGCTAGTTTTGAGTAATATTGATAGCATTTGTCGGGACGTTAAATTAAAGGTACTATCACGAGAGCCGCAAATGGGCAACGACGACGACGTCGAGAAGCCTGTGGTCCCTATTGTCACCCAGACTTTTCGGCGTATTTCTACCAATAATCCTTCCTAAAGAAAACCGTTTAGACCAATAGAAAGCGATCATCTGAACAAAGCGATTGGCTGTCGTTTGATAGCATTCGCGGCCTTGAGGATAGCCAAGCGCGTATCTGTCCCTCTCGTCGAGGCGGTGATAACTATACTGCCATCTCGATTTTTAGCAGGTTAGTGTCGTTATTATCAGCGTATCAGCGACTATATTATTGCCTATGTTCTAACGCATCAGATTGAGCAACATTTCCTGTATGGAGACCTGAGTTGGCCGCGCCTTACATGCGTCGAGGTCCGGTACTGAACTGGGGGAGAAAGGGGGAGATAGCTGCCCTCAGCAAGTGCAGATTGAGCGAGAGAGTGATAGCGACATCTCGAAAGCGATCCCGACCACTACTTTACGCCTATTTCGCCAACCCTGACCCTACAACACAACCAGACGATATGGGCTACCCAAGAAGCTGCTTAACCCTACGGCGGAGTGGCGAGTGTTCCACGTGGCGTCGAAGGGAACGTTGATTCCTCTGAAGCTACAAAAGCAGCTCCAGCTAGATCTTAGCGCTCGCCGAATCCGGGAGCATCTCCAAAAGCACCCGGACGACAAGTTCGAGAAGCGCATGGCGTCTCCCGTGTTAACCAAGCGCCACAAGGAAAACCGCCCAAGTGGGCTCCAGCATACACCAACAAGCTGCTAAACTCGATGCCAAAGCGGTGTGTGGATGTCCTAGAGCTCCATGGAACAACGACAAAGTACTAATTGGCTGCTAGAACAACTAATGATAGCAGAGGAGTGACATTTGACTAGTGAGAGTATAGTTATCGCCGTGCATGTTGAAGTTGAAGCTGACACTTTTTAGGATTCTACAGCAAGTTCGCAATAAATTCGAGCATGTGAGGTACAAATCGTTCTGTTCAGATGAGTGCTTTCTATTGATCTAAACGGTTAGGAAGGATTGTTGGTAGAAATACGCCGAAAAGCCTGGGTGGCAGTATAATTTTCCACCACCAGCAAAGTCTCCATCATTTCGATCCAGTTTCTGTGGTGCACATAACCAAAAGGTAGCTGTACTTAGTATGCATTACTACGGTACTACTCCAACCGGGCTAAGTTCGCATCAAGAGCATCGCTAAGTTCGCATCGTCTGCGCCACACGTGCCAAAGCGGTTCTCTCCAGACCGCATCATGAGGTCACTTCTCACGCGCCGTGCACGTCTCCCGCGCCGCCTCAGCCGCCCCTCTTTTGGCAGCAGCATTGCCAGCGCCTCCTCTTTCTCGTCATCCAACAACGGGGATGCACCGCCCCGTACAAGCAACAGGAGCTCGCCCAACCTGTCGGTACCTCTGACCCCAGCGGAAGACTCGCTCTTCTCCTTCCTCGAGTACATCCAGCGCCTCTACGCGCCCGAGACGCAGCTGCGCGTGGCCGGGGGGTGGGTGCGGGACAAGCTGCGCGGCGCCGAGAGCGAGGACATTGACATTGCACTGGACAACTTGAAAGGCGCCAAGTTCGCTCGGCTCATCACGAAATTCCAGCGACTCCGGAAGCTGCCGCCGAGTTCCGTGGGGGTCGTGAAGGCCAACTCGGACAAGTCCAAGCACCTGGAGGTGGCCACCGTGACGATCGAGGGCTCCACGGTGGATCTGGTGCATCTCCGAGCGGAGGAGTACACTCAAGACACTCGGGTGCCGGAAGTGAGGTTCGCGACGCCGGAAGACGACGCCACTAGGAGAGATCTGACCATCAACGCGCTGTTCTACAACCTGCACACGCGGCAGGTGGAGGACTTTACCGGCAAAGGGGTGGAAGACTTGAAGGAGGGCATCATTCGCACGCCCAGGGAACCCGTGCAGACCTTTCTGGACGATCCGTTGCGGGTCTTGAGGGCGCTGAGGTTTGCGTGCGAGTTTGGGTTCACGCTGGATCCGCCGCTGGAGAGCGCCGTGCTGGGCCAGAGAGAGATCATTGGCGCCATGAGGAGGAAAGTGAGTCGCGAACGCATTGGCATTGAAGTGCGCAAAATGCTCTCGGGGAAAGACCCCGCGCGCGCGTTTGAGTTCATGCGGAAGTTCGATCTGCTGGAGCTCGTGTTTAATGATACTGCCGGCAAGATGGGGGAAGGAGACGAGTACGAGGACGTAGGAGGAGACAACGGCTTCAAGTACCCGCCGAGGGAATGGACCGAGTCTGTCCAGAAGCGCGCCTATCACTACTTGAACTACCTGCAGCACAGCCGACTAGCGCTGGCAAAGTGCGAGATCTCGTACGTGGAGTCGGCCGCCGCTATCTTCACGCCGCTATTTCTCTCCGAAGTGCCTGTGGTCATCCCTGACGGCCGCTCGAGCTTGAGTCCGCTGGTTCAAGACGAGTTCCACGGCGTCACTGAGCAAGAAATCGTGGAGAGCTCACTTGAGTTCCTGGATCGCCGGGAGGCGATTGTGGCTGTACTTAACTCGAGCGAGATTGTGGAGATGCTCAAAGTGCACGTCAAGTGGCCCAAGCCGGCAGGAAAGCGCGTGGCACTGATTATCGAAGCCATCGCAACGTACCCTGAGGCTCAGCAGGAGCTCAGCGGCTCTGCTGACGCTGGCCATGCAAGTGTGAAGCACCACATGAAGCGGTTTATGTGGATGACGCAGTATCCCTCCGTGATCGCGCCAGCCTTGAGTGTCTTGACATCCGCTCGCAGCTTTGACAGCAACTGTGCGGCTGGAATGACTGCAGAAGAGCAGGAAACGATGCTGAAGACTTATCTGGGCTTGGCCAAGTCGTACGCCAAAGGAGACGGCGACGCCCGAAAGGACAATGCGAGTCCGGGTCGTCGGCTGGACGGCAAGAACGTGCAGGCACTACTTGGTCCTGGCGCTAGTACCGACATTGCACGAGCACTCCGGGTTCTGCATGTTTGGGAGAAGGTGTATCCGAGCGCGAGTGTCGAGGACGAGTTGGCTTTCCTCGACCGACTGGCCCCGAAGTTACGCGAGTAATTGGCACGAGACTAAACAACATGGACGAGAACCCACTGGGGGCATTGAGATTGGTGTTGGCTGGCTGTGTAGAATTCCCCGGTGTGGGGGGCTAACTACGGATTTGGTTCGTATGTGTGTGTGCCGTAGGAAGGATCCCCCGTCCACGTGCGTTCATCTGTCATGTGCAGTGCTGGTTGGCACCCAGGGCCGTCGCAGTCGGTCTCCTGGCAGCAAACCCATCTCCCAGCGATCAGTGACCCTCCAATGTAGTACGCAGTGTGCCGTCGGCAGCCGTCAAGACTTGCTGGGATGCCAGGAGAGAAGGCGGCACCGCAGCGAGTGCAAAGTGTTGGCTTTCCGTTCTCGTCACTGGTCGTACGACAAGCAAGCGCGTGGTGCAGTGCACTGGTCGTGGCGTAAAGAAGGAGGCTGCCGTCGTACACAATCGACAGCGGGGAGTTTGAGCGCCAAGCTGCCAGTCTTCGGACAGCGCCGAAGAGGACGTCAGTCGTGGGCACTCCTCGGATACGCTCGGCGCGCATGTCAAGGGCCAGCACACGACTCGGCTGCGTAGGTGACTCTCGGAGGGTTAAGCTCGGGTATACGTTGAACTGCGTGATGCCTGCTACCTCGAGAACCCAACCAGGTAGCTCGAGTGTCTCTGGGTCCTCGAGAAAGGCAAAAATCATGGGCTTCCGACAGCGTGCAGCGTAGGCGAACTCGAGGTGGCAGTTTACAGAGCCAAGGTACGCTTTCGTGAGGAAGACGACCATGCAAGCCACGCTCTCCACGGCTGCAGCCATCGCAGAGTTCACGTTACCTTTCATGTGGCCATACACGTCGAACCACGCTCGCAAATTGTGCACTTGGCCTTGCTGGTGGATACCCAACACGGTGCGTTGTGACCCCCATTGGTACGAGAACATGGCATCCAACTGAAGCCCGACAATGGGCAGTCCGTCGTCGTCCAGTACAGCAGGCGGTGACACGAAACCGAGTCGAGTGACCTCGTAGTGCGTCCCAGAGAGGGGCTCAAGCGACTTACTCGCTTCGGTTTCTTCCGCTGGTAGCAGATCTTCGGGCGTTGGTTGATCCAGTGGGTCAACGGCTTCGATCTCGACCGCGTCTCGTGTTGTAGCAACTCCCAGCGCGTCACTCAGCTCCGCCAAGCTCGTGCTGCTTTCGCAGACGTTTACCAGCAGCTCTTCAACGCGTTGGCACAAGGAATCCACGTCATTCCTAGGGAGGCCAAGGACCTGCGCTCGTTCTTTGGCAATTCGCATCGTAACTTCCTCGCGTGACGCACATTGTGATCGCTCTACCGTTCGCTGTGGGGCTGCGAGGAGGCCGTTCGCACACACCACAAAGTCCGTTGCCAGACACGAATCCTTCACTTTGCAGGGGCAATCGGAGATGTTCGCGTACGGAGTCTCAACGAGCTCGAGGTTCGTCGCGTCTACTTGGTACCAGAGTCGTCCAGCCATCGCCACCGCTAGCCAACCCCCAAGCGGTGCACGCTGTTCCTTGATAGGAAGCAGTGGCTTCCCCCAAGCTAACGCGTGCTCAAACAACTGCCGGAAGTCTCGAGCTCCATCGTCACTGGCAGTGCAAGCTTCGGAGATGACGAAGGTGACGACAGTTGCTGCTCTGAGAGCGCTGAGATCGCTCTCCAAGTTATGTTGGCAGCGTGTAACCTCTCCGGACAAGGAGACCCCGCCAGGAGCAGCATTTCTGTGAGCAAACTTGTCGAGTATGCGGTCAGATTCGCCGGTGTCGTCTTTGCAGTACACAAAGAAAATCTGAGGACTCGACGGGGCTTCTTCAGTAGCACAGAGCGCGTCAGCGTTGACGTCCTCAAGCTCGTTGCTGCCATCAGCTTTGCCTTGTTCCGCCTCCGAGCGAGTCAACAGTTCGTACTTCTCCGCCCAGAACGCAAACCTCTCGGAGTCAGCAAACAGCAGCGGGTCCCACTGACCGAGGGCGAGACACACGGCACCGACGGCCCCCGACGGACGCGAAAAGAACGTCAACGCCCCCGAAATGACGCTCTTCCGCTGATCCTTGAGATACGACAAGGTTTCCACGAGCTCCGAGCTGCGTTGAAGCATTGGATCAATTGCCACGAACGCTGCTTGAGCTCGAGAAATTAAGTCGGCACGTTGTTGACGATCACGTGGGGATGAGTCAGTGATGATCACGACCTCTCCTGCACCTCCAGCCGTAACAAGAAGTGCCCGCACTGAAACTTCCTGGGAGGAGTGACACACCACCACAGCGCGTGGTTTGCAGCCGTCGCTGTCGCTGCTTGTGGATGCGGCGCTCCCCATGACGCCTACGGACGGCGTGAATGGAAAGTTAATGGGCCGACGTCCATATAAATACCGGGCAACGCACACGGTTACTCGAAATACCAAGATCACGACTTGATCAAGGCGTGGCTGAACAAACGGAGTGTTGATCTGTAGGGTTACTGCTGAATTGGTAGTGAAGGCGGCGGTGGATTTCCCTACGAATGCAATTACAAGCTTTTGACCGGCTCAGTTCTCGGGTATCTTCTCGAAGTTCTCGTCACTGAGCGGTACTTTGGCGTCACTCCGGTTGGAGTCGTCACTCCGGTTGGAGTCGTCACTCAGGCCACGTCAGGAAGTTAATCGCTGAACTGAGCGGGAAGTAGCGTGTCATCGATGACATCCGAAGAGGGCAGATTCCGACATCCCAGTGATCCTTCGAACCTCCAAGCTCGAGGATGCCGATCCACGCAACTGCGCTTGCCATCTCGAGAGGACTGTCAGTGGAGACGACATCAGCAGAGTCGAGCGCTGCCGCGATAATCGTGAAGAATGTCGCGATATTCCTCGTGCAGGTGCTACGCCACACCCGTGGACCATGCGAGTCTCGAAGTCTCGACTCTGAACGAAGATCGTAGCCATCGGAGGAGGATCAGTGTGCATTTCAGCGTTCATCACCCTTACTCATGCCCCAACCAAACCAGTCAAAGGAAAGACCAGCTCACGAGGTGAGGAGAAGTTCGAGTACCGCACTGGAAAACCTCCACCCAGCGTCGTTCCGAGATGCCACAATATTGAAATGGGGAGGCTCGAAGTACCTGTCAACGCGATTGAACGTAGCAATTGACAGCGGTATGTGTATGCTTGCATGTCCTCACCCTGTGACGCCATCGTCGGTGGATATCATATGACTGCATTACAGCTTGAAATCTCGGTAATCGACGATGGCGTACATTAGCAAATTGAGGGAACTACACGTACTGCATCCTGTCGATTCATCACTTTCGAAGCCCCGTATCTCCAGTAGCAGACAAACAGCGAAAGCAGGAGGCACCTTTCGACACCCCATAAATGTATAGGATATGTACGACGGCCACCAACCAAAGCAGTAGGGGGAATCGGACGAGATGCATACGGAAGACAACGCGAAGCCTAAGGGGTCATGAAAGCGCAGCTTATTAATTGTTAGGCGGCCTGCAGTTTGGCGACGGAGTGCCTGCCTTGCAGCAGTTCAAGTACAGGGTATAGTTTGCCAACGATCCGAACCACCACAATCCCAATCGTGGCAAATCCTCTGATCGTATTTGAGCGGCGCTGCTCGACTTCAACGCGACGGCAGCGCTAAGCATTATTAAGCGTACGCTACATGTAATACAAGAGGGACTGCACTATCGCCGGCGGTGCTTGGACTAAGATGGCGCTACTGGAGCTGAGCCGAGCTCGCTCGACTTCTACGTTTTGAGGACCTAGACATCGTGCAAAGATGTTCTCCATCTCCTCTCTCGTCGCCGCGGCTTTCCATTCTGAACGCACTCGTGTCAACGAGCTTGATGGGCGGCCAGATCAGGCCCGGCGGATGAATCTCCTAACATGCTCGGGACCGTCTTCAGGCCCCGCGATTTGAAAGGCGTCGACGGCACGACCTCGCGCTGTAAGGGCCACTCACTGTTAACGGGATGCCAATGCGTGTCGTAATTGGATAGGAGAGGTGAACGTCGTCGCCCAGCCCCATCGAAATGCGCCAAGAGCTGCAACACATGCCTCGACTGCCCGTTGCCATAGCGAAATTGTCGCGTCCAGCAGCAGCAGCTGATCCCGCGTTCATATGGCGGGTCCCTAGCAACTGCACCCCACACCTACTGTAAGATCGGTCTCGTTGTTCGAGCAACAGCCACAGCGCTCTCCTTCAGGATTGGCGTCGAAGAGGGACGATGCCGGTGGAAAAGTGTTCGGGGATTGCCACCTCGCGTCCGTCCGTCGAACGGTGGTGAGCTCATCCTGGTCTACAGTACTTGTACTTGTATGCAACTGCACGAGATCGCAGTGCAGTGCACGGCCCGCTTTCTCTGCGATGCGATGTCAACAACGGGGTGTGATTTCTCGCCAGGGATGCCTCTCAGTGAAAAGACGTTCGTCAAGAACGCACCGCCACAAACTGGCGCGGAGAAACGAGGTTCATGCACGATCATGGCGGATCGATTGCGATCACCGAGCAGCGCACAGGCACCAGGATAGGCGACGACCCAGGGATGTCCGGATGTGGTGAGGTTCAACACGACGTCCGCTTGTTGACCTCCCGTACAGCGTTTCGCCGCCAACTTGGCTGCCTGTGTCGACCAGGTTGCAGCTCGGCCGGATCAATCAACCAGCGTGCCGATCAACCACCTAGTATCTCTCCAAACTACTGTAGACCGTCTGTGCGTGGTTTGCCTCAGCTGCTCGGATACATGTAGCCGACCTTACTCACCCTACTGCAAGTGCTCGCGTCGTTCGAGGCTCGAGTCCCGTCTTGCTCATCTTTTTCAATGCCGGACAAGGACGCGTCCGGCGTCCCGCGTTTGCAGAGAAAGTAGCTCGGGGCAGCTCTGTGGTGGGGTTTCGCGTGTGTGTGTGGATACCTCGAGTTGACGCGCACCTTTTCTCCGTCGAGAGACGCCTGCGAGCCACAAGCGCCGTGCATTAGCTAACGCGTCGAGGCAGAACGGGGCTTTATCACAACACCAAGCGCAGCACTCCACGTCGGACTGTGCTCGCGCTGGGGGCGCGGAGCTCCTCTGCTCCAGAGCGGCAGCGATACGCAAGACCCTACAAGCTGAGAGCAGTCCAAGGGCTGTGGTCTCTCTCACTCTAAGCGAAGGTCCGCCGTTCAGGAACGGAGACCGCCGGAGCAAATGTCACTCACGGGGGCCCGTACCGTACGCACACCGGTGTGTCGACGCTGCGACGGCTTCAGAAGCTGTGACGTGTGTCGCTAGTCAGAACTTGAGCTTGGTCGTTGTATGGCGCGTGTGTCCCTAGCCGGTCGTGTTAAACGGCCGGCCGTGCGATTGAACGGACACTTTGGCGCGCAGCTGGCTATGCAAGGGCTCACGTTGAAGGCGCCGCTAGGCCACACAAGCTCCGATCTCCCCCATCCGCCTCTATCGCGCGTGTTTCTCGCTGTGTTTAGTGGCGCAGAGCTCGGCCGCATTTCGGGGGGACAGGAACCCTCGACGTTGGCGGCCCACGAAATGCCAAACAGCCGGACCCGCATAGCCCGCGCGCGCGTGTCAAAAGCCGCCATTACTGCTCTCAGAAGCTTTTACGCGAGCTTTTGGCTAGGAAATGCCGGCGAAAGCGCGCCCCGAGGACAGCTAGAGCGAGTCCGCGTTGCTCGTTCCACCAAACTTGAGTGTGGATGGAGCCTGTCGCCTTCGTTGCACTGGCGCCACGCAAGTGTCAGCAAGTCCAGCGTAGCGTGTCGTGTCCGGCCGACGCGCTCCAGCATCTTCCAGCATAGCATCGTCACGAAAGAGGAGCGTCTCGGCCAGTTTACGGTCCATGGCTTGCGGTCCCAATCCTCCATGAGCCAGGTGTCTCGCCAATGGCAAGACCCTAGGTAAGCAAAGTACTGTACTACACTGTACAGCGCTCCGTAGAGCCCCCGTGCGGGTATCGCCACCAACCAGCTACTCAAGTAATCTCTCGGCTTGCGGGAATACCGAGATGTAGAGGCGCCGTCCTGGTAATCGCAAGCACTCGTTGGCGTTGGGTTGCGCTGCTCGATCGCGGCGCTGTGAGCCAAGCGGCGGCACCAAAGTCTCCTCTGTCTCTCTCAAGTCGGCCAAAAACGTGCAGGCCTTCGGGAAACGGGGCGGCCGAGCTCGGTCTTTCTCCCCGAATGAACTTCCGCATGCAGAGACCAGGGCGTGTGCTTGGTCGCGAGACATCCGGCGTCTCGGTTCAAGCATCTCCACTGGTTCCCCGTGCTACTCACGCGCCCCGCACCAAGGTCCGCCACCGTATGTCTCTCTTCTTAGCCAAATCCCACAACCAAGATCAAAGCCGAAGCCCCAACGTTCGTAACAGACAGACAGACAGACAACCAAACACGCTTCGGCTTTGGAGCGAGGCTGCACCATCCGCAGTTTCCGATTTCGCTCGGCATAAGCAATCTTGCTACCGATGGTACCAACTGCGGAGCGCAACGGCCCCGCCGAGCTTCAGTTCTCAAGCTTCCTCACGCAGCTCAAAGCGCCGCCATCTTCCGAGGACCCAATGCGATCAGAGGGGCAGCAGTGGGCGTCGCCCACGAGCATCACGACCAACCCCACGGATGCCACGGCGAGCACGTCGCAGCCGCTGCCGAGCTTCACGCTGGACCAGCACCAGCACCAGCAGCACCAGCACAGCAACAACTACTATGGCAATGCCAACGCCCCGCGCAGCCTGTCCACCCCGACCGGGTACTATTCGCAGCAGCTCCTGCCGCCGCGTGACCCGCACACCACGTCGACGGCGGCACCCTGGAGCGCGCCGACCTACAGCACTGGCGCGCCATTGATGCTTGGTGACTACCTGCACCACCACCAGCAGCAGCCGCAGCCTCCACAGCAACCGGCGCTGCACCCGCTTGTGCTTCAGCACACCGAGCCGATGCCCCGCTCCAACGACGAGGACCTCGCCATGGACGCGCAGATGCTCCGCGAGGTGCTCCAGGAGATGCCGTCCGGCCAGACGCCAGTCCACGCACAGCACGGGACGCAGCCTCGCGGACAGCAAATGCCCGGTCTGCAGCTGCTCTTCGCGTCGCCGATGCACTCGACGGACATGAGCGTAGCGGCGTCCCAGCCCGCCTTCTACAGCAACACCATGGGCATGACGGCGGCGCCGGCCGACATGCTGCTCACCATGAGCCAGACGCCCTCGGCCGCTTCGGTCGCGCCCATGTTCCCGCCGGTAGCGTCGCAAGACCGGACGGTGCTGCCTGGCACGTTGCCGCTCCCGCCCGGCACGGTTGGCATGGCCGGCGCCTTCAACCCGCTTGCGGCCGGCGGAATGGTGCCGCCGCCGCCGACACTTCCGCGCAAGAAGCGCACCACGGCCACGCGCATCTGCAAGGTCGAGGGCTGCACCAAGGGCATTCGCTCGCGCGGGCTGTGCAAGGCTCACGGCGGCGGCCGGCGGTGTACGACGCCTGGCTGCACCACGAGCGACCAGGGCGGAGGCCACTGCGTTCTCCACGGCGGCGGCCGTCGCTGCCGCATCGAAGGCTGCAAGAAGTCGGCGCAGTGGCGCGGCGTGTGCAAGATGCACGGCGGCGCCCGCCGCTGCCGCTACGGCCAGTGCACCAAGAATGGCCAGGTGAAGCAGGGCTACTGCCGGATGCACCACAACCTGCTCACGGCCCAGCGCCAGCAGCAAGAGCAGCTGCAAGCGCAGCAGCAGCAGCACTTGCAGCAAATGCAGCAGCCCGTCAAGCTCACGGCGGACGGCATATAAACAACGATCCCGGTCGTACATTGCATGTCTTGAATCCTCGAGGAGAGAGACCCTCGTCCAGGCGTAATAAACATAATATAGTAAGCCCTCCAGCATCTCAACGGTCTCCGCTTAACGGTTCGGTGGTCGGACAGGCCCGATGTTGCACCCAGTGCTTGGTACATACAGTAAACGCGATCACTACGGTGGCGTCTACTGCTGCGTATCCTATTCCCACACACCAGAGGACGGCTATTGCTTGGGCGCGATGGAGACTGCGACTACCAAGGGTTCTACAGCTGCATCTGCTGGGTCCCGGGGCGATCAGCTGGCTAACGAGACGTGCGCGCCGCATTGTGACTCCACACGGGCGTCGTCCGCCGTCGCATCGGACCGGATCCGGAAAAAAGGGACGCCAACGGGCTTTCGTAAGTTCTGCGAGGCGCTGATGGCCAAGAAGTTCGAGAGCCACGACCAGGTGCCGGTAAGATCGGCTACATGACGATCAAAGGAGGGGATTTCCTCGACCGTCATCAAAAGACTTGGCATTGCTGACTGGACTTTTGGCTTGCTTAGGTGGAGGTGGATGCTGTTGCTGGTCTCTTCATCGGTTCCTATGGTGCCGCCAACAACTTTGAAGCGCTGAAGAGGGCGGGGATCACGCACGTCCTATGCGTGTCCCCAAGTCTATCGCTCAAGTAAGTGAAGTGAACAACTTCGGTAGATGGAGGTGTTGACTGTGTGAGGGTGCAGGTTTCCTCAAGAGTTCACGTACCTGCAGCTTCAAGTGGCGGATCTGAGCTCCGTGAGCATCTCCGAGTACTTTGACGAAGCGTTCGGCTTCATGGATAGGTATGCGGGTTGTGTACGAACGAACGATGATTCATTTTCCGTGAATGCTGACGTCTTGTAGTGCGTTATCGTCTGGAGGAAAGGTGCTCGTACACTGCTTCATGGGCCGTTCGAGATCCGCAACGATCATCCTCGCGTACCTCATGGCGCGTCAGGACCTCACGCTCCATGATGCGCTTCGTGAACTGCGTCGAGTGCGGCCTCAAGCACAACCGAACAGCGGATTCTACCAGGAGTTGGTGGCGTTTGAAGCGAAGCAGAAGCAGCTTCGCGAGCAGTAGCTGACCCTCAACCAGTTTTGCCAGCTCTGCCATCGCTGGCAAGTGGAGCAAACGCGTGCCACTTCGCACTGCTATTGAGCTGCTGTTCCGTACCAAAAGTGGTTTGACGATGGGCGTTAAGAAGGCCTTATCACCATTGACTTCTTGTTGAAACTACCAGTCAGAAGACGGGAGAATTTTGTGAAGCATGCGATGCAGCAATACTGGACATCAACTTGTACCATCTCACCGAAGACGCCAACCCATCCTAGTTCAAATGGCAGCGGTCCCCTTTCGTGTCTGCTTTTACGCGTAGTTTTGCACTGCCGCCGTTGCACTCGAGTAGCTGAGCTGGGGTTGGACAATAAAAATTGATTATGGATTGTTCAGGAGGAAGCCGTCTCAATCAATATTGTGGCAATACCAATATGCTACTCAATGTATTGCAATACTCAGATACTATTGCATCTTCCAGGCCCTTGATGGCTTGCTTGGTACCAGTACCCGGTATAGATGCCAGGACGTTGAAACCTTTCCAACTTTGGGAGAGTCTGTGTGTTTTTAGCTGGTGAAGAGGCACTGTGTTTCATTTCCGAATCGTCGCAGTCAAGCTCAAGCAACAAGCACACCACAAAACTTTCACCTCATCCAAACTCTCCTTCCCCCTCCTCGGTTCAAGTTCACGCTTCTTTTACAACTCCAAACCTCATTGTCATCCCCAAGCCTCGCTCGTCGTCGTTTTCCAAGCGCCATTACCAACTCCTGCCTGTCTTCCGACCACCCGAACAAGTGCTATACCCCTTCACGATGCTAGCCGCGTCCGCCTTCTCCCCGCAAGCACCGCGTTTGGAGTCAAAAATGGTTGTGGGAAAGAGCACGAAGCTGTGATCAAGAAAGTGTCCGTGTTGATGAGGAGACTAAAGAAGGTCAAACGCATAGCTCTCCCCCGGCGCCATAGTTTCAAGTGGAAGCCCGTCCCGATGCATGAACTACGCTGGAGCGGCCTTAACCGGATGCTGAAGCGATACAAGCATTTGCACCCGTTCTTGTACTTGTTCGAGAGGGATGTCGAAGTTGACAAACATTTACCCCGCGACACCTCATCGGACGACGCTCGCCGCATTCCGATGGTAAAGTATCTGCCAAGTGCTGAAGAACACTGCCAGATCATGGATCTCCTAGACGACATGGCGGTTTTGGAGCAGGCAACGAAGCGTTTGCAGAGCGAAGATCTCACCCTGATCACGGCGCGAGATACCTTTGACGAAGTCCTGATTGAATTTCCGGAACTAGAGTCCGACGAGGTGTGTGATAGCTTTGTCTGGTGTGGTTCAGAGGCATAGCGACCTGAACAATAGTGAACACTAGTTAGTGGAAATTGCGAGGGTCACTACAATCAATATTGTTCTTCCTCAATATCACTATATTGACAATCTCAATACTTTTTTTTCCGACCCCTGGTAGCTGAGCATGTGCGACACAAAGCTCCACGAGGCACTTGTTCCATGACACCAAGGTGTATTTACACACACTTGTTCACGACTCATCGCAAAAAAAAAACCATCGCCACAGAAAACGTCTTCAAGAAACTTACGCACATCGCATTAACCGCAGTATTTTCAGTGGGACGTGAGTTCGATAGCCAACGCGTAGGTAACGGAGCCTCTCGAGCTGTCAGAGCTCCCACACGGCGCCCGAATTTGCTGCCGACTCATTCTTCGACAAGATACCAAACTCGCAAGCAGATTCCGATCAGTTGTCCAGGCAGATCGAGCGTCGTAACATGGTTCGCCATGGAATCTGCGAGGGAACAAACGGCTTCTGCAAGTCAAACGACGGGACCTCTGTAGACGAACTCCCGCTTCGAATCCAGGACGTATCCGATGCCCAGCAGCTTGTAGAGACCGATTCCAAAGCGTCGAAGCCGTCCAAACCCGCAGCAGCCTCGGCAAAGTTTTTGTTTCTCGACGGAGTACGTGGACTGGCAGCACTTTTGGTTGTAAGCCAGCACTCGCGGGAATACTTGCACGACCTCGACCTCGGAGCTTGCGCGGTGGATACCTTCTTCGTCTTGTCTTCGTTCCTGCTCACGATGCTCTTCATGAAAAAGAGCTCTCGGATGCTAGCGCAGAATGCGAGCTACCGCAAGTGGGCGTTCAGCCTGGCCGAGTATTTCTCCAAGCGCTTCTTCCGTGTGTACCCGCTCTTCGCGACGGTGGCTGTCATCATTTGGCTGCTGCCGTTCGAGGACAAGCAGCAGTACTTCCTCGTCAAGGAGCGCGGCCACTTCGACTTGTTCAAAGTGCTTTCGTTCAGCTTCCACCACCGCTACTTCGTCTTCTGGACGCTGCCTCTGGAGATCTCCTACTACTTCTGTCTCCCCGTCTTCGTGTTAGGTGTTCTCAACCTACGGCGGTTCTGGTGGGTGCCCTTCGTTCCGCTCTACACGTGGATCCTTTACGCGGGCTGGTACGAGCGTCGATCGAGTCACTCGCCGCTGATGCCTCACTTTCCGACCTTCTTGGCGGGCTCCATGGCTGCTGCTCTGTTTGTGAAGCTCGACGCGTGGATGAAGGCCACCGGGTTCGAGCTCACCAAGCCTCACGAACTCGCCATCCGAGCCGTCGAATACGCCGCCCTCGCGCTGATCCTCAGCGTGTGCTTCCGCAGGAACGCTCTGCCCGGCCAGCCAGCGGAGCCTACCGTGTTTTTCCACTGGGTCCACAAGCACGAGCACGACGAAGGAGGCTTCCCATTCATCAGCGTCCCCATCACGCTTGTCATCGTGATCGAGATGCTGCTACCGTCTTGCATCTCGGCGATGTTTGAGTGGAGCGTCCTGCGATATTGGGGGAAAATCAGCTTCTCCGTGTACCTGCTCCACAGCTTCGTGGTCTTCAGCGACATCTACGGCAAGGAGCCCGGCGTGTACTACGACCGCTTGTTCGCTCGTTTTGGTCTCATCCTCTTGCTGTGCACGGCTTCCTACCACTTGGTGGAGTACCCGTCGCAGTTGTTAGCGCAGCGTATCGCTCGAGCACTGAATGAGCAAGAAGCGAAGGCGCCAGGGAAATTGACCTTCCCGTTCGAGTTCGATGCCAAGCGCCGATTCTTCCGAGTTCCCCCTCACACGACCCAGATTGCCTAGAGACAAAGTGCACAATAGATGGAAAAAAAAAATAGCAAATGCATTTCAGCACCTGTCCGTCGGAAGTTCCTTACTGGGTTTTGATACCTAGTGCATCAAACACTGCAACAGCAAAAACAAAAACCAGTGGTGGGAGCTATCAATACTTTGGTGTACGAAATGAGAAGCACTGTACATCGCATGAAAATAAATACGGACCTAGAGACGACGTTGTTTGCTTCTGTTTGCCCATTCAAAAGCCCAGAGCTCCGAAATGGCGATGAGGAGCGCACGAGAAATCCGTGGCCACCCTGACGAAGACGACCTCGAGTTGACTTCGACCGACTGTGAGATGGTCCTGTCGAAGGAGGAGTTCGACATGCTGCAGGCCTTCCATCGGTTTGTTCCGCTGCCCGCGCTAACCGCACGCATCCTTCGGGTGTTCTGCGAAGACGACCTTCAAGTCCCCGAGGCGTCACCCGATGAAGCCGAAGACGACGGCAGTGAGGATACCAACCCACCACGGGCAGATCAAGGCCGACAAAGCGCCATTAGCCAGAGCTCAACGCCGGGGGATATCCTTCGCCATCCTTGTCGACCAAGCAACCTGAGAAAGAAGCCGCACTACCAGATCAACCTAACATCCCAAACGCCACGCATCCAGCAACAGCAGCAACAACAACCTGCGTCATCTGGATCTCCTAGCTCAAGCCGCGGCTTAACCGACTCCGAGCGTTCGGAACGCCCAGAATCTCAAGGATAACATCGCCAACACTAAAAAAGACACCACAATCCAGTCCTTTTCACTTCATTTCTCGCCTCTTTCTCCAATCAGAGCCCGCCTTCTCTCTCTTATCCACCATCACGGCTTGTCGGCCTCCACTTCCATCTCCACAATTTCTTCCTCCACGGTTTCCTCCACGACTTCTCCCTCCTCCTCAGGCAACAATTTGTTCTCAATGAACTCGGCAATGGAGTCCTCGTCCCAGTGAGCCACACTGTCAAAAATGAAAATATAAAGTGTCAGTCTTCACCTAAGAAAAAAATTACAAAAAAAATACAAAATGTTTGCTGTCCGCACCTGATCTCCTCGACCTTCTCCCCGTCTTCGTCGAAGAACTGCAGCATGGGGAGTCTCGGGTTGCTCTCCTGCACCTCGAGTCTCTTGATCTGCTCGGCCTGGCGCTCCACAAAGTTTGCCACTTTCGGGTACCTCTTGAGTCGGTGTCGGTTCACTGCCAATGCCACTTTAGGGTATCGGCGGCCTTCAGCCTCCAGCACCTTGGAGAAGTCCGAGCAGCATTCTTGACACTCCTTGGCCACCTTTTTGACAGCTTTCTTTTCCGACGTCGTTTTCGACGCAGTGGGCGTCAAAAACGTCGATAACTCGTCGCAGAGTCGACAGTCCAGCGCATCGGCGTCGAACCCGAGCGTCGCGCAGCGGTCCAGACGCTCCGTGGGGACTGTAGGGGCCGCGGAAGGCTCCGGTGACGTCTCAGGCACCTCCTGCGCTTCAGTAATCACGTTAACGCCGCCCAAGCAGGCCGTCGCGAGCAGCAGCAACGTTGGGAGCCGCATCGTGGCTTGATACGTGGTGACTGCACGCAAGTGGCACATCAAATTATGTGTGGGGCATTAGTTCATGTGGCGTACATAAGTCGTCAAGTTTTGGAAGTAGAAGGTAATAACTTGCATGACGTTCACTCTCTAGAACTGCAAAGGAATTTAGCAGAAATAGCAGACATTTGAGGCATCATTTGGGAAGTTCCTCGTGTGGTCAGCGCCCTGTCCTCCAAAAATTACCCCACCATGGAAAACGTGGCGAGGCTAGCATCGGACCCGTTGAAAGTCTACGCCGAACCCACACCTGAAAAACTAACCGCAGCATAAAGAGATACGGTGCTTTCCAATTGTTGCATGCAGTGCTGATAGCCTCACTACTCCCCCGTGTTTGGTGTCAACAGATCGGACGCTAATTTGGCTAGCGTCTCCATCGTAGCGTAATCCTTGGTGGAGATATTGTTGTGTGCGACGCCGTCGAGAGCGCACAGATTACCTCGCCTCCAGGTGCTCGGAGAGGGAAACCAGCGTAGAACTTGACGCCAAAATCGTCCACGCACGGCATTTTCGAAAACCGCATGTCTCGCTGGGGGTTCTTAAGCACAAGCGGCTTCTCAGCGTACACGGAATGCATGCATGGGACTTCGTTACGAGGTAGGCGGAGAGCTTCTGGCAGGAGATTGTAGTTGCCCACAGCATGGAATTGCTTGTCGTCGATCATTGACACGACACCGATGGAGCATCCAACACGCTTGGCAGCTACCTGCGCGATCAGGTTGAGAGCGGATCGATCGTAGTCGGACTGCAACGCGCCAGAACTTTTGATCAGCTCAACGCGACGCACGTCCTTCGGAGCTTCAGGCTTCGGCGCCAACGGGATGTCTTCGTGCGTAACCTTGGTCGTGTCGAACTCGTACTTGTAGTCTCTGGTGCGATCACTGATGTCACACGCTTCGACGCTAGATTTGTCCCGAGCTTTGGAGAGTTCCTCGTTCAAGTGGCCCTCGATGTTCGATAAGACGTGCTGCACCTGGGTCCGTTTCCTCGTTTTCTTGTTTGCCATTGCATTTCGTCGGTTTGACAAGTTGGTAGTCTCTGGCGAAGATGAAGCTGAAGACGAAGAGCGACTCGACGAGTTACCCACAAGATTCCCGAGTAGTTCCAAGGCGTGGCTGCGTTTCCCAGAGTCTTGTGAGCACAGCTGTCCCATCAGGTTGTTGCCCTCCGGTTCCAGCGTCATGCTTGGGTCTCCATCATCACTTGACGAGCTCAAGATCGACTTCTCCGTTGGGAACCAAGCCTCAGACGGAGCCTCCACAATAACCGGACCCAAAGCAGGCAATAAATCTTCGTCGCCGAACTTGCAGCTGTCCACTCGAACAACGCACAGCCGACAACAACGATTCTTGCGGACTTCACCGATGCGAGCTTCCACCTCGTGCAGCTCCGAGCAGGCTCCACACACCATGTGGCCACAAAGCTGACAGTAAAAATCGCGACGGAAGAAGCGGAAGGTCTTGCGGCAGATCAAGCAGCGCTTCTCGAGCTACGGGTCCGCGTACTCTTTCGGGAAGTAGATGAAGGACTGGAAGCCGAATCGGCGGCGGCGAATCACTCGCTCGAAGTGACACAGCGACTCGGTCAGCATCCACATGACGTGTCGTGCCTCTAAATTCACAAACGTCACACGCCGACGCGCCAAGTCTGCAGGGTGAGGACGTGTCCCCCCCTCGGGATTCTCGGGAACGTTTTTACTATAGGCTCGTGCTGGTTTGTCTGAAGCGTACGCGTGTGCAAATATCTGGGTGCACTGTCAGTTGCTTCCTCCGGGGCGAGGTATGAACTGCAGGTCGAAGCCAACGCCAATGTGGTCGATTTCGTGGCGCACCGGCAAACTTTCGGTGCTTGGCAGCATTTGATCGTCGACTTCGTTCGGCACCGTTTTCATGAGATGCACTGCGCGCTTCTTGTCCGAGTGTCGGTGTGTGTATGTCGAGAAGACGAGCTGCTGGGTCCGACTGTGGCGAGCCTGGAGACGTGTCTTCAAGCTGGCAGCAGGACGCACGGTAGCTGACGTGACGGAAATTGCCCCGAAAGCGTTGTCGCTTTCACTTTCAACTGGAATGCGTGCCTGCTTTTGGCGGTCAGGACCCAGAGCGACTCGCTGGTGGAAGAGCACGTCGCCCTTCTTGAACTGCTTCCCGCACAGAGCCTTCATGGTGGAGTCGTAGCCGTCCGTGTCTTGATGCAGCAACACGCTGAGGGCTTCGTTCAGATGGCAGCGCAGCTCCGTCTTGGCTGCCACGGCATGCAGTATGTCGAGGTCATCGTCGGGCTGAGTCGTCGAGGTGTACGGCTTCATTTGGGCGAGGTGCACTCCCCCCTTCCCCGTGCTGTGTCTCCAGCGTTCACCTTTTGCGTTGCTGCGTACGGCCGCTTGGAGCTGCGGCATCGCCGCGAGGATGTCGTCGCAGATTTCCTGGTCGGAGAACACCAGCTTCGGTCGAGACCCCCGGGCAGTGCGTACTACCAGACCGCAGACGTCCCCATCGGAATAGGCAGATCGGCTACGGTCGTTGTCGTCTGACTGCGCATCGAGTGTGTTTGGCTTGCGAGGGTCTGCACCCGAGTCGTCCCAAGAATGCACAGTACGTCGGCACTTCATGGCAGCTCTGCAGTCTGCAGTCTGCAGGTGATAAAGGACTGTAAGCTGTTGCGTGTCTCCGTCGAATTGGCAAGTGAAGAAAAGCTCGGTTTGCAGTCCCGATAACGGGAATCACGGAAACCTGTACGTCAGCCAAGCACACAGTTGTGATAGTGATGGCCAGATGGACCCCACGGCAACGTACAGAGCGGGGCAGTTTGAAAAGGAAAAATGGTCGAGTGGAGAGCTTTTGCTCCGGCACTGCGCTACATTGTGCATGTGTCTTGATCGGGATCGGGATGTGTCGCTTCTGTCGTCTCAGAGGCACGTGCACATTCACCAGTATTTAGACCGTGTTCAAGTTTACTGCAAACCATCCGAGTGGTGGATCACCACGAGGAAGAGTTCCGATCTGCAATCACAGCATCGGCCATCTGGAGGGTGAAGCGCGACCACCTGCATCCAGAGATAAATACGGACGACGCCAGGCGTGGCTGCAGTGTTCTCTCTCCCTCCTTGAAGCTGTCTTCAATCATTGCTATTGCTGGATGGATACCTTTGATATTCGAGAGGAAACAAGAGTGAACGTCGTAAGTTGCCTTCAACTTCAAAACTTGACGACTTACAGTACGTACACCACACAGAGAACACGATGAAAGTGACCGCTACCAACGCAGAAAGCGCCGTGGGCTTCTTCCCACGGTAAGGCTAGTTGCAAACTGCAGCTGTTATCAATTCAGAAGAACTTCTTCTCGATTCAGATTGACGCCAACTCAGCCCAACACGAAAGACGACCTCGACTAATTGAAGTTTTCATACGCACGTACTTTCCTTCATTGTAGCATCGCATAACCTGTATAACCAACATTACATTAATAGATAGATCAACACAATTCTGTCTCTATATTGAATATACCTTGAATACCTCCTCCTCCTCCCAAAACTTACAGGAAAGTTTCCGGATCCCTTAGGATCGCACCATCGTCACTCCGTTTCCTGAGTACAGTCCGTAGCAACATGGCGCCGCTATCTCTCGTGGCCTCGCGCTCCTGGCTGCTGCGCGCCCCGTGCGCGCGCTTCCCCCTGGCGCCCGCCTTCCACTCCAGCTCGGGGTCTCTGCGCACGCGCGCGGCGGAGCGCTCCCAGGCGGGCCCATCCTCCTCGTCCTCGCCCAGCGACTCGACGTCGCCTCTGATCAGCGTGCGCAACGCCGCTAAGACCCATGGGCAGCTGGACGTGCTGCTGCCACTTCCGGGGGCCAAGGGCCTCACGCGGTTGGGGCTGGACGACGCCAGCGTGAGTGTCCGGGATCTAATTGAGGCGGTGCGACACGCCGATGCCTCGCTGAAAGCCGTGGAGGTGACCACCCCCGACGGCACGAAGCTGGCGCGCACGGTGCGTCTGAGCGAGCTCACGTCCATGCCCTTTTGCGTGCGACTCAACCACGTGAACGTGCTGGTGGAGAGTGACGCCGCTGCAATGGACGACCGGAGGGCCAGGGAGGAGAGCGTGGCTTTTGCAACGGTCAAGGCCGAGCTTGAGAAGGATCCGAGACTCATTGTGAGGGTTTTTTTTTTGGCAGTCGTGTGGTTTTTGATGTGGGGGAGACGCTGATGTTTTGCGGGTTTTAGTTGCCGCTACACGAGTTTTATAGGATGTGCCATAATGCCGGAGCGGAGGAGGCGGTGGCGACCAAGTGGCTGCGGGAGCTGCAGCGCCGGAACCTCGTGGTGCACTTCGACCGGTCCAGGAACCCGCAGCTGGAGAACGCCGTGATTCTGCGGCCATACGTGAGATTTTGTGCAGTGTTTTGTGTCGAGTTGGTTGGAGAAGAGGGGCTGATAGGGCGGGTTGTGGGTGTTGCTCTAGAGCTTGGAGAGTGTGCTGACGCTGCAGAACTCGCTGGACTCGGAGCTGTACAACATCAAGCACGACCGCCGGGTGAAGGAGCGACAGCTTGCTGAGCTCAACAGCTCGCTCAAGAAGCTGCAGCAGGTGGAGAACGAGGTGCAGTTGGCGGCGCGCCGCATGCCGAACGCGCAGAAGTGGGTGGGGCTCACGGGGCTCACGGGTTTCTACGGCGCGCTCATGTACTGCGTCTGGGACGTGTACTCGTGGGACGTCATGGAGCCGATCACGTACTTCATCGGCTTCACGGCTGTGCTGGGTAACTCGTTCTACTCCAGTATCACCAAGAAGGTGGGTACTGTAGTAGTCGTGTGTGAAGCCATTGCCACTCCTCTAACTTTTGGCAACGATGGTACTGCATCCCGGTACAGGACCCGACGTACAGCAACATGTGGCAGAAGCGGTACGCGGCTCGCGTGGAAATGCTGAGCAAGCAGCGCAAGCACAACCCGTCCGCGCTCGAGGAGCTCAAGGCTCGCATCGCCGACCTCGAGAACGACATCGCGCTGCTCTCGCAGTGGGAGAAGATGGACGTGGCCAGCCCCACCCCGCGCTGAGGTGTGCTTCATGCTAAAAAAGCAACCTCAGCGTGACAAAATGGCGACTTTAAATCTCCAATCGGACGCAGCGAACGAAGCTCCAGCCGAAAGTTGCAGTTTGCCGCCAAACAAAAGATGTTTCCATTAAAATAGCCCAAAGATCTGATAAAAATATTTTCCACCAATCGTCGTCTGTTTCGGGAGTGGAAAATCGGGAACTTGCATTTTGCCAAACAAAAGATCCAAGCGACCATGGCGGCGAACCAGAGCATCAAGGAGCTGATGGCGGCCGAGACCAAGGCCTCCAAGATCATCAGCGAGGCGCGCCAAGGTCGGCAGCCTCCTCTCCCCCTCGGCGAAGTAACCGCGCGTATTCACACTTTTACTTGATCTTTAGAGCGCGGCGAGCGCCTCAAGCAGGCCAAGCTGGAGGCGGAGGCCGAGATCACGGCCTACCGCAAGCAGATGGAGCGCACGTTCCAGATGAACGGCAACACTGACGTAAGGGAAACTTCAATTTCACAGAGAAAAAAAAAATCTCTGTGGGAGAGAGAAAGGAAAGGGAAACCTGTGCATCCAGTCTTCCAGACTAACGTTTGTATTGGTATTATTGGTGTTGGGTGTAGCTTATGGGAGACGACCCGAGCATCCTGGAGGAGGAGACCCAGCGCGAAATCAAGAAGATGCAGTGCGTTGTTTTTTAGTATTATAGTTGTTTCTTAGAGTGTAGAGTGATTCATATTTTTGTTTTGTTTATTGTGTTTTTGTGTGTGTAGGGCCGAGTTCCAGCAGAACAAGCAGTCGGTCATTACCATGATGGGGCAACATGCTGTTCGCGTGCAGCTTCGTGTGCCAGAGGCCCGTAAGGCCTAGTTGAGAGGAGGGTTGAGAGAGGTGAACGAGCCAACAGGGTCGCGTCTGGAGCTGTCAGACGAAGTGCCGGCCTCCTTATTCTCGTGAATCACAAGATACTTGTTCTTAAGCGCGATGTGGCGTTGCAGTCTTGGATGCGTTGCCTCTGAGGGTCAGGCATGCTCCCCGCACTTGAGCAATATAGGTAACTCACCTTTGTTGGTGGCATCTTGTGTGACGAGGTGGCCAGTTGGGATGAACGCACGCTGTCGTTGTTGCTTGAGGCGGAACGTGGAAGGTGGTAGCTGCCAATTCTGGACTCAAGGGGCACCTCTAGCACCCCGGCAAGGTGTACTTCCAGTCGACTGTCCCTCCATGTAGGCGAGCACTTAGTCAGCTCCTAAACAGCAGCAGATCCAGACATCCTTGGTTTCAGCCCGCGCTCACTGTCGCACGCAGGTTGCAGTGCTGAGTGTGGTACACAGCGAGCTCGTGAAGCGGTACGTTGTCTGGGTGGCTTTGAGCTAGCTTCATCCTTTTGCAGCACTAACCCTGCACTGTTGTCCGTGATGGTAGTCGTGACTCTCCTTCGAGGTCGTGTGTATTTTCATGCCTCTCCATCCGCAAGGGCGTATTTTAGTCCATTAATTAACTGAATGCTCACCTTTGTACCTTGTCGTGTTTAGTGAATGCAGAGAAACCATCGTGCTCGGCTACCGGCCGCTCTAAAATGGAAGTGCTGCCAATCTGTGGTACCTAAGTTGTAGAACTACTGCTAGCATTGTCGAGTATTCGCGTCACGTACTTGGTTCTCCTGCCTTGTAGCCTTCGTCAGCATCCTCCGCTTTGGATGCTTAGCCAGTGGATGTTCATGGTTGCGTGAGAGAACTTCGGCACGATGCTTGTTAAGGTTACAGATCGCGGCTCGGCTAACATGATACTCCTTCGCAAGCGCCGATTGTTTCTCGCCCTGAGCAATACGCATCAAAATTCGGCGGCGATCGATCTCGCGCAGATACCGTGAGGTCTTGGGACGCGGTTCGTTGGGTCCACGGGCAGGTTCAGGCGACCGCGTAACTGGAGATGACGTCTTCATATTTTCCATCCTGCTTTCGCGTACTTGATCAATGGATTTCGGCTCAAAGTTGCGTAGATTGCTGCTCCAGTCGTTGAGACGGTGTTGCGTTGACTCGAGAGCGGCGGTCAACGGCATCCATTTCGAATCCGGGGAGTCCACAGCACCCGGGCTCTCTACCAGACGCGGCGGAGTCCAGCACTCAAAGGTGCGATTCGCCTCTGACAAACGACGCTCTCTCAATTCGTAGCCGGGATCGCGTACAGGTGAAATGAGGCCCCTGGCCTGCATAGCATTGTGGCGTCGAAGCAGAGAAGCCACACCAGGGAGCCTGTCGACATGGCCTTGATTCGGGATGCGGCTATTTGGGTGGCGACGACCGTGCTCGTAGCGACTGAATGGCTGACGGGGATGCAGGTACATGTGATACTCGCTTCGTACAAGGGGTGCGCCGGGTTGGCCCTGTATCGGAGAGGGGTAGTGGCTGGGGCGATCGCTTGGGGCCATACTAGTGTTCGAGCGAACGGAAATGGAAATGCAGCGGGCCTGGAGTGAGGTGTTGCCTGTCGATGGATAAAATTGAATGAGGAACCAGCGGGGCATCGTCGCTGTTCAGGAGGGGCAAGTCATGGCAGTTTCTGCTTAGCGTTTTTTTTCCGTGAGTTTCTGGAACCTGTCAGGCACTTAAAGTGTGTGTATGGCAGTAGTTTCGGGGAACGATTAAGCGAGAGCGGAACGATGCTGGAGGTGTTGCGTTGCCTTGATGAACGTTGAGGATCAAGGCGAATGGTGGTCCAGCAATGAGAAAAGAACCCGAGGAACGAGTCTTATCGTGCTAAAGTTGGTCGCAACCAACGCCTTTGCATCGACTTCAAGTCGTTGGAAGGCAACACTTTGCCATCGGGCGTAGCAAGCAGATGCAGTGTGGATAAATGAGTGCGACACCCCCAAAGTCTCATGAACTTGAGATACTTGAAACGTTGGCGAAACTCCTCCGGTCTCCGTCTGAGCTCGGGTTCTCCCGGCCATGCAGTCGCAACCAAACCTTTTCTAGTGGGAAGGCGTCAGTCGACCCCGCTGAACTTGCTAGCAGACCCCTTCCAAGAAAACGCGCTCTCCTGTCCATGACGAGTTAGTAAATAACGGATGGAGCCATCAGGACTCGACTCCTGTCAGACGAGCTCTTAACACGCACATTATCGTTGGCGCGGGCGTGATCGCCCATTAGCGATGCGGTGTACGTTTGGCGTATTTTCCGGTGCTAATCGACTTCCGTTTCTCGCGTGCGACGATTTTCAATGGAGAAGGAGCCTCCAGACCAGAATTTTTCACTACATGCTCAGTCCGTTGATAGCTGTGGTTGCGCCGCATGCCTGAAGGGAACGGAGAAAAAAATCGAGAGTCGCACGATCCCATGGCTGCTATGGGACTTCCACTTAACGACTCGCTATTTATTCTCTCCTGCCGCATCCCGCGCTGCTGTAATCGGGTTGCGACGTCTCAGTCATCGGCTGATGTGTCAAGGACCAAGAGGTGGCAAGTACCTAGCCGAGCGAGGCGAAACGGATACTTGACGACCGCTGATGTTTATTGAATCGTTGTTAGTTGCTGTGAAGTAGAATCTCTATGGTTTGACGGCAAGTTGATGGTCGCGACTTCGGGTCACTTGGATTGCAGTCGTTGTGTTCGAGCCAAACATCGGAGTCTTCTTGGCTTTCGACATGGGCAGCCGCAATGCAAAGACTTGGGTGCGCGCGCTGTAACTCGACGACGGTGAAGGCTGACACGGCCAACGTTACTAGACACAAGAGTTTCTCCACCGCTCCCCGATCCAGCATCTCGCGGATACTTTTCGCCACACGCACCGCACCCGCGGCGTCGGTGAACGTGTAGAACAAGCACACGTTGTGCGATGCTACGGTGTTTTGGGGAAGATCAAGCACCTCCTCGACAGGAGACCCAACGCGGGTGATCCGTCCAGTTGGCAGTTCCGGTTGGAGCCTCTGGAAGATAGCAAGCATCGGAGAACCACCAGGGGCAATGGGCACGCCGCATGATGATCTCCGTCGTGTCTTGGAGATGCATCGGACAGCAGCAGTGAGATCCGATTCGACCCGAGAGATGCTGGCGTTGCATCTTCCGACTCGTGCTTGCGTCTAGGATTTTTTCGGATGCCTGGCTAGCGGGTTTTCGTGCTGACGAGAGAGCACGAGGTCGCGCTGCTTGTTCAGGTTGCAGATGGCTGCGCGTGTGACTCGAAACTCCTTGGCCAGAGCTGCCTGCTTTTCACCGCCATCAAGACGCGCCAGAATCGTGCGTCGATCCACTTCGCGCAAGTATCGCGAGTACTTCTTGCTCGGGCTGGTATCAGACTCATCGACGTGAGCTGGCGACGGTGGGCGCACAGGCATCGACATGGGTAGTGACAACCCGATGGATGTCATTGGAGCTTGAGGCACGAACGGTGTGGCCTCGTAGCTTCTCTCCTAGAGACGGTAGCCCCCGTGTTCACCGTCAAAGCAATCGGGATATCCAGCCTGCTCTCCTTCCATCGCCATTTGCATGGCGCGAGCTCGAGCTTTAGAAGCTGCAAGCCGTCGTCTTGGACTTGTTCGTCCCCGTCGGTGGTTCTGCTGGGCTCCTTCGTTCTCCACATCGTCCCAGGGTATCCCGATGGGCTCACTCGCGATGGTTCTATGAGCAGACATCGATGCAGCAGCGTACGGCGACCAGCGACTGGAGCGACTACATGTACTCGGCGACGCAGCAGAACGACTGCTTCGCATCTCGAGTATCTGAGAGTCCGCGAAAGCTGACAAACCCGTAAGTGGAGGCGGCCCCATTGACAATCTCAAAGCTGTCGGCTGCTGTCGTGGCTGCTGCTGCCTCGCTTCCGTTGGGTTGTATGCGCTTTCATGCTCCTGCACCTATCGAGTCGGCGGCATGAGCGACGCCACACTGGGGAGCAGATAGACACCTTCTTCTTCAAAGGTCCTACTACCTCTGTGTCTGTCGTGCAGAGAACGAAAGCCTGGACTTGTTTCTGCTGGTGTGAGCGAATCGTGGTGATATCTCGTGTCGTCGCTGCTTTGCTTTTGGAAACGAATTGATCTACCTAAGCCTCCCGGGCGGCTCTGCAGCTTAGGTAGAAGAAGACCAGACCTCGTACGGAGACCGTATTGAGCGGCTTCCTGCTCGCGAGGGAACACCTCAACTTGGTGGTTACTCGAAGAATGCCACCCGAGTTGTTCTCTATGTCACCGGGGCGTCGAGGGAGCGTCCTTAGCGATGATATATCTAGCAAACAAGTCGGGACTTGGCTTGATTCAATCGGGAGCTCCGAGAAGCGTTTAGCACGACGCCCAACTGGTAGCCACGACAGCAGTGCTGTGGTTTCAGAGTTTAGTTTCGGATGTTAGACCATGACGACGGGACTTTCGCGAATAGTGCTGCAAGTAATTCCACAACTTTTGATGCAGACAAATTTCCACTTCTCTTTGATGGTCGACCCCCATCCACCGTTAGTTGTAGTCATGCAGGTGCAGGGTGAGACTACAGGGTAGTTAGTACACCAACTACCCAGAAAGCTCCGTTCGCCCATCTTACTGACAATATTTTCGTAGGTTGCGGCGGGGTGGATCAGTCTTAACGCAGCGATATGACTCTGGAACGACTAGTTGTGCAGCGTTTAAGGGCAAATACGAGGAGAAAGAGCTGGAACTATATGCTAATACTGTGGTGATCAGAAGTGCCCCCACGAGCGGAGTCCAGCGCCGGCTCGATCTTTGGTTGTTGACATTTCTGCAACTTCACTCCAGCACGATCCGGGGCATGAGCTCGCGTGCTTTCGCGCCTGACACGCTGTCGTAGGCGTATCCATCGTGTGTCGTTCGCAAGCCCACGAACAAACAACGTTATGCCAGTCTTCCGACTTGGAAACCCACAATATCGAGTGTCGAGACCGTGAGGCTTTGGCAAAACGAAGCGAGCGCGCTGCAGGTCGGAAGCGGGCACAGGTTTATTCTGGAAGTGGCTTCGCTATGAATCCGCGACGTTGTACTACGCCCTGCACTTGAGCATAGCTACGAGGTTTGCCCATCCGAAAATGCAGCCCCTTGCCAAGCAACACGGTTAACACAATTTCCAGTGCTGCACCAACGTGGAAGGCTGCGAGCGATGCCTTGGCGACAAATTCAGAGGTGGTTTCAGTGGGGTCAAGTCGGGTTCGAGGCACTCATCCCATACACACTTGTGCAAGTTTGGGATGGTGCCTCATGACCCTGGAATGGTGTATGTGCAGCCTTGAAATAGCGATTGGCAGCTACGTCGCCGACTCATGGGACGATGGCAAGCGGGCACCCACCCACTCTGCTCACATATTTCAATCTACACTTATAGCGTGATGCCGTCCTTGCTGGGCCTGCGTCTGGGTCGATATGACCCTGCGGCGTCGAAGCCTTCGAAAGGCTGGTGCAACGACGTTCCGTACGATGACAGTGAGGCCGAAGCCGAGTGGGAAGCATACATCCGACGCCAAGGCAGCAACATCCACAGCAACCAGTTCGACGGGTTCGACGACAGCGAGAGCATTTCCAGCTTGAGCATCGAAGAAGCGAGCGAGGAAGCGATTGAGGACGAGATCGAGAGGTCTCAGCACGAAGAGTTCCTCGACTCGAGCTCACCAAGGCACAAGCTTGTAGCAGCACGGGCCTGTCGTTTCCTAGCGCTTCCGGTACGGGTGAGCAAGGAGGAGATCGTGCCCGTGAGCACCTTGACAAACAACGTCGACGAAGACGCAGCGGACAACAACGCTGAGGCCGAAGAATCGGCAGCTGAAGACGAGATCGCTGCAAAATACTTGACACCGGAACAGCTCGCGGATGACGAAGACGACGACTTTGACGACGACGGTGTGTTCGCTTTGACACCGGAGACGTGTCCAGGACTGCCTCCATCCCCACGACCATCGCCGCCGAAGACCCCGCTGCGGATATTTGTTGCGACGTGGAACATGGCAGCGGAAGACCCGTTCGCGCACCGCAGACGAGGCCAATACATTGGCGATGATCTGGCCGCAGACGCTTTGCGCGAGCTGCTGCCGTTGGGATACGACATGTACGTGATTGGGACCCAGGAGAAGGTCACGAAACACCTGCATGCGGCTGTGCTGGCACGACTTCAGCAGCAGACGACACGTAGCGTGGGGAGTCCTGGAGGACATCCGTACCAGCGCTTGGTATTGACGGCGAAGCGGAGGAAATGCCTGCGGAGTCGCAGTCGCAGGCGTGGAGACGAGTGCCAGTACCTACGGCACAACCTGAGAACCTACGAATCGTCCGAGTTTGGTAGTTCGGTCGGCCTCACGAGCTTTTGTGGCAGCGAGTTGGCTTGCAGCATGTGCAGTCCGAACGCTACCAGCGCGTACAGCATCAACAGCCCCCACGCGAGTTTTGACGACGTGCCTCTTGCTCTTCGCTCAGCGCCGCAAGCCGACTCAGTAGACGGTGGTGTAGGCTGCTGCTGGTGGAACAAAGAGCGCGAGGAGAAGGAGATCCGAGGCCACGGCGACCACGCATTGATCCGGCGAAAGTCCACGGGCCTCTCCGTCTACTACGCGAGCCACCTCCACGGTCGCATCGAGGCAGTCGCAGCGGGCTCGCACAAGTTTTCCGGCTCGAAGGGCGGCATCGCAGTCACCGTCCGCGTGGTAGGAGACCCGCAGACGCTCACGTTCGTCAACTGCCACCTTGAAGCCAACCGGCTTGAGCGGCGGCGGCGACAACTGGACAAACTTGCTCGCGAGCTCCCTCGGTCTCTAGCTCGCACCAAAGACGCAGCAGCAGCCACCGACGCCATGCTCGCCACGTGCAGCGACCACGTGATCTGGATGGGCGACTTCAACTACCGGATCAAGTCGCTGGAGGGCAACGAGGTGCTGTGTCTGCTCAGTGCCGGCCGTCTGCAGGAGCTGCACGACCAGTACGACAGCATGGCCGACGACTTGAAGCTCGTGCCGGGGCTGCAAGCCTTCCGCGAGCCAGCCAAGTGGCCCACGTTCTACCCGACCTACAAGAAGGTGGCGTGTCGGGCTCGACTGCCCCTAAGCGGCTCCACCACCGGAACGGGAAGAGATACGCGCTGGGCGCAACACGTGTACCAGACTACCTTCCGCGAGCCGTTCTACAAGGGAGGGCGGGTCCGCGAGCGCGTGCCCGGGTGGTGCGACCGCATCCTGCATTGCTCTCGCCCGGAGACGCCGTGGGAGGACTGCCTCAAGGTGGAGCAGGCCGCGTGCTCGGACGCGAGTCGCGGCGCCAGCAGCTTCAGCCCCGAGGCCCTGCGGGACAACTACCGGGCGCTCAACGACGAGCTGCGCGGCAGCGACCACAGCCCCGTGTTCTGCAGCTTCCTCTGGTCCGTGTAGCGCTCGAGTTGAGCGTTAGAGCAATACCGTAACGCGTGCAGAGAGATAAGGCAGACAACACACGTTGAAGTGGATGGATGGCTACATATCTGAACTTCTCAATAGAGTCAGATACCATTCGGCTAGAGCCGCAGGAGTTGGACTGCAGGTTGACGCGATGGGCCGACAGTGAAGGACCACGGTACGTTGCCGCTCGAACAGCTCAAAAGCTTGAGCCGGCCGCACTTGTCGACCAGCGGGAGAAACGGACTCTAATAAAAGGCTCAACCAAACTTGAGAGTCATGCAAATGGTATCCAGGCACCAGCCGCTGTGTTTGCTGTGGTTGACATGCTGAGAAAAAAAAAAAAATGTCGGAGCCGGTGGGCTGCCGACAGAGGCAGCCATGAAGGTACACAGGGTTTCTGCTCGTTGGACTCCATACACAATCTGTCCTGTCCGGATTAGCAGTGACACCGTTGTAGATACATGTACCTTCGCGTGCGTGGCATTTACTTACTAGTACTGAAGTACTTGGTAATACATGTACCTGTGCAGATAGCAGACATCGTGGTAGAAAATGATAACTACAGGAGCGTCGTTGCTTTGCGCCTCGCACGAGCGGGTGAAGCGGTCAGGACGCCGCCTTCGCCATGCCCACACGGCGGTCTTTACCGCGCGACTTGCAGGTGTAGGACAGTGCGGTTGCTCCAAACACGGTGAAACAGCCGAAAAAGGAGGCTAAACGATTCGGTCTTGTTTATCAAAACAAGGTGCTGACAACTAAATGGTACGGCAACAAATGGTTCTGCTCACCTTTTTTTGATACATTACTATCACTTCAACCGTATCGTGATTCACGTTGACGCTGTTCCCACCCCTATCCGCGTCCATTTTATCCATTCACGAGCAGGGGTGCGAAATCCAGTCAGTTATTGCTCGGCGCGGCTCTAGAATCACTAAATATCGGAAATGCATACTCTCTTCCAGTCAAGACTTTGGCCAAACGACCATCACTCCGTGTCTAAATGTCAACAATCCGGCTCCAGGCTCTCCGCACAAGTCACTTCTCCTGTGGTGGCGTTGCAGGCAACGAGCGCGAGGCACGAGCTACAGCGTAGACACCCACTCGGCATCCGCGTGTCCCCCCTCCCGACCCCCCCTCCTGCACCCCACACACCCCGCGCCCACCATGATTATGAAAAACACGCTCCTCAGTACGTGGTTTCCCCTCGCTGTACACTCGCTTTAGAGAATGTCTGGCAATCTGTGGAAAATCTAACGCGTCCGATCGGCGTCTTTTGCAGCGGTGTTCTTGTCCCTCGTGTCGGTCGGCACCGCGTTCTACGCCATGATCTACCCGGCGTGGTTCCAGCAGCACTACCGTCGCGACGGCAACAACGTGTACCAGGGTTACGGCCTCTTCGCCTTCTACTCGACCAACAGCCTCGAGTCGCCGTTCTACGCCTCGGCCACCGTGCTGCAGTACTCGGACTTCTGCGTGGACAACTACACGACCCCCAACTACATGCTGGGCGACGGCGCCGACTTCCACAAGGTGCTCTGCGGCAAGCGGATGATGTCGGTGCAGGCAACGACGGCCACGGGCGCCGCCATCTCCGTGGTGGGGCTGCTCACGTCCATCGGCGCGGTCTACAACCCCTCGGCCGGGTACATGGAGCGCGTCGTGTCCTTTTGCACTCTCGTGGGCTGTGAGTGATTGTCTTTTTTCTTCTTCACTTTTTGTCATTTTGGCAGTGGCAACGTTCTGATTTATTTTTCTTGTTCGTTTTGCCGATGCAGCGCTGCTATTGGCGGTATCGTTGGTTATTTGGGGCGCACTATTACAGCAGACACTGTACGAGATCGACACCATCAACTCGGCCTACACGAGTTGCAAGGCAAACAACACCAAGTGGCACTGCTGGTTCTACGGCTACAGCTTCTGGGTGTGCCTGGCGTCGGTGATTATCCTGTCTATTACCGGATACCTGAGCTCGGCTGGTCGTGCCGAGAAGATCCGGTTCTTCCGCAAGGAGTACGAGCGGGACTTGGCTGTTGCCATGCAGCAGAGCGTGGAGGCTGACGCCCACACGCAATTTGTACGCACGGAGTCGGCCGGAGGATTCGGCGTTAGTGCGACCCAGCAGGCGTACGGACAAGCCCCGACGCCCTCGCAGCAGTACAACCCGAACACGGGACACCCGTACACGACCCCGCAGAACATGCAGCAGCCGTACGGCAATGTGTACGGCAACCCGAACTCGGGTCCAAAGCCCATGGGGTATCAGCAGCAGGTGGGCAACGTGCCGCTCGCAGCGCCGTCCGCGAACAACCTCAGCCGGTCCAACAGCAACGACAGCGAGGCTGTGTACCCCAGCTATAGCGAACAGCGCAAGAACCACTCATTGCTGGGTCGACAACCTAGCGGTGGGGTCGTGTAAAGCATATGTACGCACTCTTTCTTAGCTATGGACGAGTCGGGTCTTCAGTACAACACCGATTGTGGTCGTCACAATGAGCAGAGAGCGCAAGGACGATGACCGGTTGGTGCTGGCTTTTATTTTGATTTTTTTGTAAGTGTTGGGAGATGTGGTCGCGCGAAGAAGCAAGCGGTCGAAGGCACAGCAGCGAACGTTAAGTGCCTTGTAGAAACAAACTACTACTACAGTACAAGAAAGAACATGAACCAAGGCAACAAGGAGAAATGCTGTTGTCACCCGTCAACGCTGAGAAGTTCGTTTTGGTGGCTGGCACTTGGGCGTTCTGATAGCTAAACTTCACTCGTGAATTTGCATTGGGCAGCTCAATCGACCAAGACCGCTGTTGAGACCGAGATTGCCGACTCATGTTCATGTACGCCAGAACGTATCGCTCCCTGGTGCCTGTGGTCGACCCCGATGCCCGACAACGACTGATGCACGCTTCCGCGCCACCGATTCTCGGAGGAACGCCCATCGACGACGAGCTACTGTTCAGCGCCAGAATGGAGCGCCAACTGCGAGAAGTCGAAGCTCAACGGGGGACGGTGACACGCAAAGAAGTTTTTGCTGCAGTTGTCCGAGAACATGCCGTCCTGGCGGAGCACGCTGCAGCCGAGTACCCAGTCACGATTGCGGCTGTTCTCGCGCCAACTACACGCCAGCAATGAGCAGAGAGCAATTCGTAACGAATCGAATCAAGATATGCTTTTTTTTCATTGTGTACTGAAGACCGTTAACGCCTTGTCTCGGGTTCATTGTGGATGATACCGTTGTGTCCCAAAATCAACAGGGCGGAAAGTTGGCTGTGCTTCACTTGCCAATTTCCTTCAAGCACCACCAAGACTCCCGAAATGTACGCGAAGACCTACCCATCTTTGAATCTGGTGGTCGACCCTGTTGCTCGACAACGCCTGTTGAATGCCACTGCGCCGCCAGTTCTCGCCGGGTCGCCAATTGACGACGAATTGCTTTTCTGCGCCATCATGGAACGCCAGTTGCGAGACGTTGAGGCTCAACGTGGAGTGTTGACTCGTCGGGAAGTTCTTGCGGCAGCGATTCGCGAACACGCCATCTTGAGTGAACACGCTGCAGCCGAATACCCGGCCACGTTTGCTGCTGTTGTCACACCTGGAGTGAATCTGCAGCCACAGTAACAATGTTTCAGCGCCGTTGGCTGACAGGATGGTCACTAAGTGAAGGGTGCTTAAGTTTTAGTGAATGGATCTGCTTCTCGTTTCGCTAGTTTTTGTATTTGATCGTCGCTATAACCGAGCGAGATAAGTGAGGCTAGCCGGCGTTAGAGGCTGCTCGCATTAATTTGGTTTCCGTGTGTCAGTTATACACTTCAAAAGTGTTCGACGGCCTACATTTTCGGCCCTATTCACGTGAATTTTCAAGTAAAAAACACCTTTTGCAATGTGTATACTCAGTAGGTGAGCTTCCTAGCTGAAACTCGACAAATGTGGCTGCAGATCCACTCCAGCTGTGGCAACCGCTGCAAATATTGGGTACTCGATGTCCAAGAGTTAGCATTTCATGTTGAGCCTCTGTGCTTGGGGTAGACTATATCGCATTCATATCTGTCCGGCCGGTTGAGGTTGTTCATGGGCGCGCTGATGAGGAGCTTCCTCTTGCCCGATGCAGTATTTTATCAATCATAGGACCAGGGTAAACCAACGTGGCTCGCTAAACATGCTGCAATTCCAGTCGGTTGGAACTTGTATAAACCATGCTCGTGTGCTCCAAAACATATCGTTCCTTGGTTCCGGTGGCCGATCCTGATGTTCGGCAACGCTTGCTGCATTCTACTTAATGACTACGCCAACTCGGAACTGTAGTGTGCAGGGCATCAAGTCACTTCTTGCACGGTACTGATAGGTTGATTGTCGAAAGAGCAGATGAAAACGCGAGAAGCAACGTAAAATACGGAGGTTTTGAATGTTTGCTTTCAACTTGCACAGCCATCACCTGCCCGGTTCTGCTCCTATTATTTCCTGTTTTGGGTCGACACTTGTCGCTTTGGCTGGTATGGTTTGGGTGGTGTTCATCCCAAGCAGGATCTTTTACAAAGCAACACCTCATTCGGTGAGGACTAAATTGATACCAGGACTGACTAACTACGGCGTACGGAGTCCAACAAAATAACACTGTTGGGGGCCTTTTAACCGTGGTACGAGTGTGGGCCCCACACGGTGGGGTCAACACTCGAGAAACCAATTGGTCATCGGGGCTTAGGCTTTATTTATCGGCAGGGCTGCTGAATACTTCGACAAACGAACAACTCAAGCCAAGGCGCCTTCAATGGAATCACAAAGTCCTCAGGAACTTCCCTCGCCTGAGACGTCGTCGAATAAATCCAACAACGGAGCAACGCGAGTTTGCCATGCTTGAGCTGAGAATATCAGGCTCCAGCCGAGCTCGTCCAGGTTCTCGATATCTCGCCCGAGGAGTGCGTGGACGATGAGACTGGGCAAGGCACTGGATGGCATGGGGAGCAAAGGAATGTATTTCGCATACTACGGCCATGGTTTTTCGAAATGCACGACAAGTTTATGTGGGACTTTGCAGTGCGGGTACATGGCTCTAAATACTTCTAAAGTCGGCATAATGCGGTCATTCCACATGGCAGCACTATGGTTCCCCTTCAAAGTGCTGGAAGACCCAAAGCGACCACGAAATAAGTGGGATTAACTTGGGAAGTGTAGTGACCTTCTTAATACGTAGGCGAGCAAGATACATCGAGCAAGCCGCCTGCGACAAGGACCGCTTGGAGGCGATTGGTTTTGCATTCGGTATTATTGCGTCAAGAAAGCGAACGATAGCCCTAGCTGAGCAGCATTCTGCCTGGTAAGTAGTTGCAACGACCACTCTCAATTTGTAGTGTATATGATAGTGTTCATCCACTGATGGCCCGGCACCGCCTGCATCTCCGTCAACAAGTGCGCAAGGAACTGAAATCGTATGCTATCTTGATTTGTGCGTTAGATCGCGAGTCCGTCTACGCGATAAGACGCTTTAGTCATTTTGATCTTTGATCTTTGCGGTTGGCAGGGCGTGTCATAAGAAGCGAGGTGGGGTAGCCCTGAATGCAACGCCATTGATTATTGAAGTCCTAAATGAACAGTGGAATTTGCAGTCCATTACTTGGTGCACCATTGCCAAATGCAGTACAGAGACCCCGTGGAGGACGGAAATTGATGACGTGCATGGAAGTGCTACGTGGCTCGAGTGGTCCTTCAATGGTGCTATCCCATTATTTCATTTCCATGATAGCCTGCTCTAGAATTATTGGGATAATGAACAGGGTTGCCAACGGCTAGCAGTATTAGTCATAGTTGGGGAAACATAATATGTTTATTATACTGATGAAAACACACCTCCTTGATCAACGGTGGTACCGGCGGCAGCAGAATGGCAAGTTTGTGACAAAATGTTTTTCAGCCCCAATATTGAGCCAGTTCTTGCGTTTGTGCGCGTTCGAGACACGAACATCCAATGTTAATTGGAGATTGAGAATAGCCGCCGTCTCTACTTTCGTTCGGCTCAGTAGAGGGGGGCAACCTAGAAGTGGTGGTCGAAAACGGCAAGTGAAAGTTTACTAACGGTTCAAAAAGTATTGTTTAAACGAGGGCGTATGCGTTCCCAAGGTACCAACTAGTACGCATAGAAGAAGCAGACTGGCGCCGGTAATGTACCTGGCGGCCGACGTCGACGTAGTAGTGCGCATCTAAGACGAAGGCTCCACTCCTTGCTCTCTAATCCATTTGCGCCTCAACCTGGACCTTTCTAGCTGCTCTTTGGCCTTGGCCACCTGGAAGTGTTCTTTCACCTTGGAGGGTATACTTTTCAGGTACTTCCTGATTCCCTTGAAGATTCGTTCTTCGTCTTCGGCCTCGTCTTCATGGGCAGCATTCTTCTCAACACGACGCAGAAGCCGCTCACCACCCGCGTGAGTTAAATCGATCGTATCAGGCGACGCCCCGTTCTCGATCACGGCATTGGCACCCTTGTTCGCAGGGAGCGCAGTGCCGCTGGCGTGGAGTGTGGCCGCAATAACCACCGCGAGGATGTAAGTGAGGCGCATGTTTGGCTGAGGGTTCTTGATCAGAAAGTTCCAGGGGGTTGCGAGAGACTTTGAGGGCCACTGAGAGAATTGCGGAATGAGGTGACGGTGTTAGTATAACAGTGGTGATTCCTAGATACAGTAGTGTATGCTTATCTCAAAGATATACATCTGTTTCCACGAATTTAATCGGTGGAAAATTATCGATCTGAAAACGATACATGTAGGCTGTCGTACATGTAAACGCTCAGGCAGGGAGTACTACAGTAGTCTACTAAGTTAGTAGTACTACCATCTGTAAATCTCGACCAAGAGAAGGGGTAGTGAGCGGATTCGAGGAGGGTAGCGCAAGCAAACCCGATCAGCGAGGCAGGGCGGCTCAGTACATGCAGTTACGTTGGCGGCCCTGCTTCGCTGGCTGCGCGCGCTCGCCGAAGTAGTCTGTGGCGATTTTTTATTACTTTAGTTTTTCTGGCTTGCCTGCACTCCTGCTGCAGTCCTTGTCGCTTAATCGCTGCGAAGTATTATAATTCGAGTTTTGTTCGCTGAAGACCTATTAAATAGTCCGGGTTAGGCCACTCGTGATCGTGGGAGCAATGGCGAGGTTTTGAGAGATCGGACAGCCTGTATTCATACGATGGGATACTGAGTATTAATAACTTGGAACATATAGATCGAAGCAATAGTTGGCTATCACCTCGGATGTATGGGCAGCAAAGTACAATTGTCAGCCCGGAGTATGTAGATTTCCTGATCACGAATTCGTGATCAGGTTGGCGGTTCGGTGGTGACGACACCCCGTCAAATTCAAACAACAGCTGTGATGTGGAGTTGGCTGTGCAAAATACTGTGTACTTGAAATACTGGGTAAAGAAAACATGTGCTCATTAAAATAAGCACGAGTTTTACTGTTAATACTCTACAGCGTTTTATTGCCAAGTCTGAATCCGCGCACCTAGCTGATAATTGGGGGAGGGCACCCCCGAATTCACCGACCCCCAGGGCCCCGGTTAGGTAACCCAACTTACTGGATAGAGAGGGCTGATAAAACTCAATGAAGGCATCGAACATCGTGCCGATTCAATACGCACTGCAATTGTCTGTTTACAATGTACTGGAGCGGTGGTTACAACTTGCAAGCATGTGCAGTACTATAATAGTGGACAGTACTAGCACTATAATACCTGCTCTTAACTTGCGGTCAAATCGAACTTTCTGCAAAGCAACACACTCGAGAATGCCGAAGAAGCCTCTGCAGTCCGTACTATCCCCCAGGAGGATGGCGGCAGCAGATCATGCAGAGGAATTTCCATATCTCAACCTCAAGCACTGAGATTTCGATTTTAGATGGTGATAATAGCAACTTCCCGGGTCAAATCAGTAGATGAGTAGTAATATTAGTTTTGCAAGCAAGTAGTACTATAAAGTAATATTTTACCAGAGCTACCAGCTACAAGTACTTGCGCATTAGGTTTGCGGCAGCGCCACCGGGGGCTAGGCTAGGGTAGTGGCTGTACAATCGCAGTAGCTGCTATATCGCAAATAAGTACTGCACTTCGCAAGCAGTGTTGTTTCATGCGATTGCGGGGCTTGCTATGCAATAAATAGGATCGAAAACATGTAACGATCGATATGATAAAGGTTCTAAGTGTTTGCCATGGTCATTCCCCCACTTCCAAGGAGCTCACCAACCAAGAAACGCCAAGATGGCTTCCTCATCTTCGAAGGAGCAACCTTGCTACGGGCAAGTGCTGTTCTTCCTTGAGGCTGCTGACCTCGCAATGGCAAGGAACATGGGTCTATTGAGCGAGAGGGTGGCAGTGCAGCAATGCGACCCGAGCCGAGATGACTTCGGTGTCGCGTATGTAAACCGGGACGGCG
>LGTU01000172.1:0-46940 GCA_001314425.1 Phytophthora pluvialis
CACGAGGGTCTTGCTGCATCTCGCTGATCGCCTGCGAGAACGACGGGTTTTGCAGTGCTGTCACGAGCAGATTAGTCTTTCATGGTTACGACGCAAAGCGGAGGTCGCCCCCTACGTACCCTGCGCAAGTTTCGGGTTCTGCGAGAGTTTCCCGAAGAACCGCTCGTTCATCCACTCTAGCTCCGACGAGCCAACAGAAACAGGGTCAGCTAAGGGAACTAAGCGTTTGTTGACCGCAACTAAAGCGGCTCGAACCTTTGGGGTCGAGTTGGTTCATGCTTTTCATCGCGTCCTGCACTTCCGGGAAGACGAACGGCGAGTTGTCCCTCGCGACTTCGTCCTCCTTTTGCTTCACGACCACCAGACGTTCATCTCGCTGTAGGATCCATGGAAAACCGCGTTAGTACGCACGGAATGGAAACCGCGGAGCTATCAAACCAAGGATAGCGTACCGACTGCGGTTGAGCAGGCCCCAATCTCGTGGAACTCGTTGCTGGAGTCACCTTTTTCTTCTTCGTTGTCGATTTGGTTGTGTTGAAGAATCCCTTCGTGAGTCCCTGGCCAAAAGACTTGCGGTTGCGCTCCTTGTCCTGCTGTTTCCGCTTGTTTTCCTTGGCGCGCTGAGCAACCGCCAGCATCTCGTCCATGATACTCGCGTCTTGATCGTTCGGCGAGTCTTCCGCTGTTTGGTTGTCTTCAGCTGGAGCCTCAGCTTCCCCCAACATCGGGGGCTCATCGTCTTCCCAGTCCTGGTGGTTGACGAGTTTCATGGAGCTTGTCGGGCGCGTGTCTTCTTGAAAAGTGACCGATCCAAGCGTCGCCTCCAAAGATTTTCCATCAACCTGATGAATATCCAAGATATCTCAACCTAATTCTTCACCCCAAGCGCTACTGCTACAAACTAAAACAAAACAAGAGATTCCAATTGCTGCTGATGGTGAATTTCAATGAACGTCGCCATCCCTTCTATCCAGCTACATGCAGTTCTTAGTACACTTGGGTGACTTCCGACAGTTCCGCAGCAGTATTGTCACTGTCCTGCTCCTCGCTGTACTCGTCGATAATCATATCGTGTAGCTTCTGGGTCTCCTTTTTCGACATCTGCACCATAGTCAGCGCATGGATTTTAGTTTACCCAATTTCCTGTCACGCAGGCATCGCGCAAACTATTTGACAGCCACGAACCTTGTAATGGGAGTACGTTTTGCTTGGAAAGCGTCCGCTCTCCACGTCGTCACGGTAAGTTTCCAGTCCAATTCGGATCTGTTCACCCACATCGGCATATCGCTTACAGAACTTTGGCACAAACTGCGCGTGGTGCGGGTGCTGGAGCATTCCCAGCAGATCGTGGAAGACCAGCACTTGGCCATCCGTCTCGGGGCCAGCGCCAATGCCGATTGTGGGGATCTTCAACAGCTCAGTCACGTGCTGAGCTACAGCGCTGGGAACAAACTCAATCAGAACAGCGAAGGCACCGGCCTCTTCAACTGCTAAGGCATCCTCGATGATAACTCTCGCCTGTGCCGCTAACACATCGTTCAAAACAAGTCGTGACCTTATCAGGAGACAGTCATAACACCCGCCAAACAGCCACGAAGTCCGTCCTTGGGCCCGAAACCCTCCCAGAACGCTAATATGCTGCGGACGAAGACCGATGTGACCCATCACAGCGATTCCTCCATCGACAATAGTTTTGACTGGAGATCAAACAAACAGTTCGGGATTCGGTACTTGAGTACTTCGCCAACATTGAAGTAATGGCAACCAAAGCGATTCCGCTTACTGGTTGCCGCGAGTTCCTTGCCCCCCTCGATCTTCACACAATCCGCACCGCCTTCCTGCTCAGAATACACACACAAACACCATCAGCAACATCACTACCGCCTTGTCACGTATTTTTCTTTTTGCTGTCGAGTCTTGTACCTTCATTAGACGCTGGGCGTTCTTCAACGCTTCGAACGGCGATCCTTCACACGTGCCGAACGGCATATCCGTCATCACCAGTGGGCGAGTGGCTCCACTAAGTTGTATCCATCGTCAGCAACACGTTAGCGCGTACAGCATAGCGTTTTCTTGTCGCAGGAACGTATTACCGCTTGACTGCCTTGGTGTGGTGGATCATCTCTTCCAACGTCACAGATAGTGTCGTGTCCATTCCCTACAAGGAGCAACAACAGACGTCACAACGACGTTCCTACGTCCTTGTCGCTGCCTGCTCGTACCAGCTCCACCATCCCCAGCGAGTCGCCGACCAGCAGGATGTCAAAGCCCGCCAGGTCCACGTGCACGGCCGACGGGAAGTCGTAGGCCGTGACCATGGTGATGGGCTTCTTCTTGCACTTGAAGATGCCGATGTCGAGCGTCGAGACCTTGCGGCGCTCCAGCAGCTTGAGCGTGCGCGCGGCCGCCTCTGCATTGTAGGGAGAGGAGGAAGGAGGGGACGAGTCGCTGCTGAAAAGCTGGGCGGGGCGGCTGCGGCGCAGAGCGGCAGCGGGGCGGCGGATCGCGTCGGTAGCGGAGCGCATCATGGCGGCGACTTGCGGACGAGACTTGACGAGGTGAATGCCAAACGAGAAGTGAGCGAGTCTAAAGGCTCAACACCGGAATGAAGACCCGCTTCAACGGGTGACAACAGATGATGAGATGAATTCCATGTTGAGAGGAGCGGCAACTCGCTGCACCGGCATCCCCTCGACTGCGCAAGGACGTGGCCAAGATCAGCGACACCTCAGTGACGCTGATCACGCGAGTCGGGACCGGGTCGTGGCGCGTTCTTGGCTTTGACAGCGGCTCCGAGGTGGCGCATCATTGACAATTCACACTGTAGTCGACTCAGCAAGGCTCAGCTGGGACGGTCTCATGAAGCGCAATGCTCACTCCACTGTTGGTCATGTGGATGAGCCTCCTTTAGAGCCTTCGGACTCCCAGGCTATGCGTCACTGCAAAGCTCTGCGCCAGTCGCCTTGACGCCCCCAATTGCCGCCCTTCATCTCCGAAAGCGTCATGCGTATGATTACTCGTCTACAAACACGGCGATCCGAACACCTCGTACTTACGCGGGCGCTTCAAGCCCACCAGCAGCTCACTCCAGTATATCCTCACTCGTCAACAAATCGCCGCCATGATGCGCTCCGTGACCGCCGCGATCCGCCGCCCCGCTGCCGCTCTGCGCCGCAGCCGCCCCGCCCAGCTTTTCAGCAGCGACTCGTCCCCTCCTTCCTCCTCCCCCTACAATGCAGAGGCGGCCGCGCGCACGCTCAAGCTGCTGGAGCGCCGCAAGGTCTCGACGCTCGACATCGGCATCTTCAAGTGCAAGAAGAAGCCCATCACCATGGTCACGGCCTACGACTTCCCGTCGGCCGTGCACGTGGACCTGGCGGGCTTTGACATCCTGCTGGTCGGCGACTCGCTGGGGATGGTGGAGCTGGTACGAGCAGGCAGCGACAAGGACGTAGGAACGTCGTTGTGACGTCTGTTGTTGCTCCTTGTAGGGAATGGACACGACACTTCCAGTGACGTTGGAGAATATGATCCACCACACGCAAGCAGTGAAGCGGTGAGTGCTGTGGGTCGGTGGGATGCCACCAGTTGAGAGCTTCTGGGTCAGTTTGGTCTGACATGACGGTGTTTGGGTTGCTGCGTGCACTGCTAGTGGAGCCAACCGCCCGCTGGTGATCACGGATATGCCGTTCGGCACGTGTGAAGGATCGCCGTTCGAAGCGTTGAAGAACGCCCAGCGTCTGATGAAGGTACAAGACTCGACAGCAATCGAGAGATGTGCCGAGATGGTAGTTGATGGAGCTGGTGTGTGCTGTGCTAACATAACAGGAAGGCGGTGCGGATTGTGTGAAGATCGAGGGAGGCAAGGAGCGCGCGGAAACGAGTAGGAACCTTGTGTTTCGTTGATTGTGCTACACTGTTGCAGGTGACAGAAAGCTAACCGAGCGTTGTGTGTACTGCAGTCAAGACGCTCGTAGAGGGAGGAATCGCTGTGATGGGTCACATCGGTCTTCGTCCGCAGCACATTAGCGTTCTCGGGGGATTCCGCGCTCAGGGCCGCACGGGTAGTGAAGGCTTGCGTCCATTAGCCCAATGGGGGTCATCATCACTAACTTTACCGGGCACTTTGCTCGTTTGCCTCATGCAGCTGCTCAAGCACGACTGATTATCGAGGACGCGTTGGCTGTGCAGAAGGCGGGAGCGTTCGCCGTCGTCCTTGAGTGCGTCCCGTCGGCCGTTGCCAAGGCCGTGACCGCGTTGCTCAAGATCCCGACGATCGGCATTGGCGCTGGTCCCGAGACGGATGGCCAAGTGCTGGTCTTCCACGACCTCCTGGGAATGCTGCAGCACCCGCACCACGCGCAGTTTGTCCCCAAGTTCTGCAAGCGCTACGCTGACGTTGGCGACCAGATCCGAATCGGCCTTGAGAATTACCGTGACGACGTGGAGAGCGGGCGTTTCTCGAGCGAGGCGTACTCCCCTTACAAGGTATTTGACTATCAAGCGTGACTCGTTCAAGCTCACCTTCGTAGGCTCTCTGTTGCAGTAAACTAATGTGTTTGGTGTGGTTACGAATCCTAGATGTCGAAAGAGGAGACCCAGAAACTGCATGATTTGGTGGCCGACGAGTACAGCCAGAAGGACGACGAGGAAAACGAGGCCGTGGAGCATTCGGAGGTCACGAAGGTCTACTAAGCTGCAGGTGGTGCACGAGCTAGAGAGTGTAAGCGGTCTATTTGTGCGAATCATTTAGAAATGCGAAGCTGTCTGGAAAAGGGGGGTCGTCGTCGCCGCTGTCCGCTTCATGTTCGTTATCCTCGGAGAGAACCAGCGCGGGGTTTCCCTGTGGAAACACTCTGCATTCCCCCGTCTCAACGCACTCGAAGAAATGGCAGCCCGCTTGAAATCGTGGCTCCCACGTCTGCCGTTTCTCCAGCGCTGCCATGGCTGCTTTCCCTTTCTTCCAGCTGACGGCGGTAGGTCCACTGCTCGTGTTGGCTGTATTCATTTTTCTTGCCTCGAGGCGCTTGAGAGGCACCTTCAAACTCTCTTGTTGCTGTTGTGCCATCTTTTGAGCTTGCTTGCGTGTCAGGAACAGTGGATCCGGTGATCGTTGGTCCGAGTCGTCCAGGTACGTCATGCGCGCCGCGTACATCATGGACTGCGTCTGCTGCTCTTCTTCGCTCGGGTGGTGCGCAGCCGTGCCAGCTCTCGCCACTGCGAGCGTCAATAGTGCTGCCAGTGGCTTGGGCTCGTCGGACATCGTGTCTTGCTGCTAGCTATCGAAAACTACTCGACTACCTGGTGTACGCCGTCTATTTTTGCAGTGATCATCGAGGAGGAAGTTGCTACGTCCCTGAGCCTCTGATGTGCTTGGCTATTAGCTCGCGGGTCTTGTTGCCTTTCCATCTCTTCTGGATGTTCGCTGCTTGCTTGTTCATTTCAACCAGGCGAGATGCCTCCAGTTCGGGTAATTGAAGTATCGATCGACTTTGGAGGCGACAATCGCTGTACCCCAAGATGACAAGGACGGCGACCTCCTCCACTAGCAACATCGAGTGAACCCCGCGCGGGTCAACGTGAACGTTCAAGAGGTTCGACATGGTCACAGGGTCCCACACCTTGACGTACCCGTCATGGCTGCTCGAAATGAGCAATGAAGAAGTCGTTGTCCACTGAAGCCCCGAGATTCTGCCGGTATGTGCTACGAACCGTTTGCTTGAAGACCTCCTTCTGACCACGCTGACGATGGAGATCCACGACTTCATAAACCCGTTCTCCGCCACAGCCAAGAAATGACCCGATGCATCGAACGCTGCCCGGTGGACGGGGAACTTGAAGTCGATACGGTGCTCCGCTGGCTCTGTGCTCGTTGTCCTTTTGTCGGTTTTGCTGCAGTAAAGTTTGACGAACGGCTTGTTGCGGAATGTCAGAGAGAAAAGCAGTGGAGATTGCTGGACAGCTGCGACGTCACAAACCACATCGCTGCCAAACGAAATGACCTTCCTGCACACGAACAACGGGGAGAGATCGTAGAGCGCAGCGTGATGCATCATGTCTGTCACAAGGAGCCTCTTTCCGCTGTCAAGGAACGCCGTGGCATGAACTTCGGCCACTTCACCAACGGATTGAACATCCACCAGTTGGAACTTGAGCGAATTGCCGAGGGATGGCACCTTGGGTTTTGAAGGCAGTCCCAAACTACTGTTGCTGCGCCGACGGTTTGTTGCCGTCGGAGAGATCCCCCTCTTGGGTCCCGATCCGTGACGCTCTGGCGAGTAAAAGTAGACCTGGGCGGGTTCCTTCGGCTTCTCCTGCACGATTGAAGCCGAAAATGCTGCCACCATTTTGGTTTGTGAGTCCCAGGCAAGAGCCCCCATGGCCGTTGGAAGAGCAGGAAATGCTTTACCCAGAGTGAGAGCCTTGGCATCACTCAAAGTGATCTTGCCTCCGACGCATGTCATCACCATGTTTTTCTCGCACGAATACATTGGCGACGTCGACAGCGCACCCAGCGCCCTCATCCCGAGACGAGGCAGTTTCAAAGCTGCAAGCGATACCCGGCACGTTGGCGTGCTCACGGTACCCTCTTCGTTTTCGCACGTGCAAAAGTACTCACCAGTCACGCGCTTCGTGAGTTTTGCGATCACGAGTGTGCACCGATTGCCGCCGGACACGAATTCCTCCGTTTCAATCGCACGGCCATTGGAAAACCACTGGAACTTTTGCACGTATTTGGCGTTGACGCGCAGTTCCAGAGACGCATTATCGATGGCTGCTACAACTGGCGGAGGCACGTCCACGAGAACAGGAAGGCGCTCCACGGACGGGTCGAGTCCCATGGCAATTTTTTTCGCACGCAAGCGCGTCTTCTTCTCGTTCTCCAGCGCGAGCAATTCCTTGCGGCGGTCCTCTTCCTTCTTTTGCAAAAGCGCTCGCTGTTCCAGCTCGTTGCGCAGCTCGCTCTCTGTTTCAGCGTCCTTGTCTTCTTGGATCCAAGCTCCTGTGGGCGTGAGTAGTTTTCGGATGCTGAGGAGCTTTTGCACGAGTTGGTCGTCATCTTTGGCGTGGTTTTGCATGACACGGACGCTCTCCATCACGCCTTCGATGTCCCCAGTGAAGCCGAAGAGAGAAACGACGTGAGAGAAAACCTCGATCGCGACGGGAAGGTATTTCTGCAGTCCATCAAATGCAAAAACGACGATCAGATCGCTGAATAAACTTACCCGATAACACATTACGAACACTCACATGACAAATCAACCCCAGATCTCCTTGAGCTGCTCAACAAAAAGACAGAAATGTCGTCAGCTGGGGTTGTACGAAACGAAGCGAGAACTTGTGGGAGAAAAAATACTATCACCATAGCCAAGTGCCTGTTGCAGCTTTTGCTTCGTGCGCTGGTGCGTGAAGGCGTCCAGAATCCGGTCCGCCATCTCTGTTCCTCAGCAATAGAACGCAAGCTTCAGAAGCAGCAACAATAGGCAATCGTTGCGCAGCTAGTTTCCGTGTGTGTTTGAGTCCTCACCCTGAGCGCGCGCCTTGTCTAGTGGCACGAAATCTCCGCGGACGCCTGGCCGCGGCTTGGATTGACTGAAGTCGGGCGAGATGACGCCACAGCTTTGGCACTTGATGCGTCTCTGGCTGAGATTGTTGTTGCTATTGCTCTGGCCAAAGACGACGACGTTGCGACTGCCGCAAGAGACGCAGTAGCTATCCGCTTCCTGGAGCTTATCACGAGGCTTCAGTGGAGCAGGTCGAAACTTTGGTGCTCGGCGTCGAGACCGCTGCATCTTTAGGTAAAGTTGGGGACGCGAATCCTTCGAGACGACGCTTTGCCAGCGATCCGAAGTGCAATAACGGGATTTCCGCCTCCGACATTTGCAAAAGGACTATGGATAATTGTCCTTTCGGGTGGCAAACGGTTTGTAAATGCGATGTCAAATTGGCATTGCCAGTTGGAGGTTTGCCAGAAAAGAGGAGGAGATGCCTCTTCCAATCACGGGCGTCTTCCAATCCCGCGCCCCAGATTGAAGTGCTCGCTCACCACTTCGTAAAAAGTCGCGTTCTCCGCCACCCGAGCGATGCTGCAGCGCGCCATCGCTACGTCCCTTAAGCCTGTTGGGAAGAGGTTCATGTCGTCGCAAGTGCCCCCGTTCCACCTCGCTGTGCCGGTCCACGACCTGCAGCAAGGTGCGTGCGACTGGAGAGAGAGGCCAGGATCGCTTTCGGTTCTTTAATGTGACCTCGGACGCCTTTTGATCTCTGCAGCCAAGGAGTTCTACGGCACCAAGCTGGGCTTTATCGAGGGACGCTCGTCCAAGCAGTGGCAGGTCTGTTGTCTGTTATCTTTATGGGTCAGTACGTGCCTTCAATGCTGACGATACGTACCCCCGGAATGCCCGGCAGGACTACAACATGTTCGGCCACCAGCTCGTCGTGCACCAAGTCACCAAGGACTACCGCGGCGTGGACATCTTCAACCCCGTCGGTGCGTACTCTTGGCCGACTAGGATCACTCTATAGACGACTAACCCCTGTTACTAACTGCCGCTGCAGACGCGGACGACGTGCCGGTCCCGCACTTTGGCGTGGCGCTGACGGTCGACGCTTTCCACGCCCTCTCCGAGCGCGTGAAGGGGCTGAACATCAAGTTCATCGTGGAGCCCCATCTCCGCTTTGTCGGCCGCAAGGGGGAGCAGTGGACCATGTTCTTCAAGGACCCCAGCGGCAACAACCTGGAGTTCAAGGCCATGGCCAACCCGGAGAACCTGTTCGCCAAGTACGTCGAGGAATAAGTGGACTCGCGTGCTTTTGCCTCGAAAACTGTAAGCGTACCACGCACGAGTCTTTGCTGGTGAAAGCAAATAAAAAATACGGGGTCTATGTGGAATTCAAGGCGTATCTGGTTCTGCAACGTTGGTGGTGCCACTAGTCGTCGCCACCGTCGATATCATCTAGCTCGAAGTCGCCAAACTCGTCTCCGTCGTCTGCCTCTGCGTCGCTGCCTTCCGCTTCAGCAGCGGCTGCAGCCGCAGCCCCAGCTTCGGCGAGCATCTCCTTGTGCATTTCGATGGCCGTTTCGTACATGCCGAGGTACATCTCGTCACCGACGTCCTCCTTTGTAGCAGCAGGCTCGGAGAGCTCATTCAGCTCCTTCTCGACCCACTGGTACGCGCCGACGGTGTCGACCCACACACCAATGTTCTGTGAGACGTACACGAACGCTTCTTCAATGGAACCGCGCTTGGGATTCTTGATCTCGTCCACGTACTCCATCACCTGGAAGAACGTTTCGTGGCACGCAATCACCACGGCCATGAACGGATTCAGCGCAAACGCCTTGCGGAATGCCTTTTGCACGACCTCCTCCGACGATCCTTCCTCCTCCAGTACCTCCCACGACACGTACTCAATGATCACCTGGCAGTACGCCAGCACGGCCGAGTCCTCGTCCCCGTGCTCCTCAATCAAGGCCCGCGCCTCTGCACCGCGGCCTTCATCCACCAACACACAGGCCAGCCCTTCGCGAGAATGGAACGAGTCCGTTTTGTCCAAGCTCATGCACAGCTCGTAGTTCTTGATGCCGCGGTCGGGCATGCCAGCCTCGCAACAAGCAGCCGCAAGCTGCTTCAACAGACTAATGAACTCCTGGGTGTCCTCGTTCTCCGCGAACTTGCCCTCCTCGAGCATCTTCTCGTACAGGTCGAATGTCTCCACGGGCTTGGGGATCTCGTTGCCGCACTGGTCCAGCTCCCCTGCCTCGATCCTCGCCAGCATCGCGGCCGGCCGTGCCGCCCCCGTCAGCTTCCACTCGGAGGACGGCTTGGGCCCCTTGCGCGCCGGGGCCTTCGGCGGCGGCGGGTTCTTGGGGAACGCGTGCAGCTCCTTCAGCTTGCGGTCCACCAAGCGCTGCAGCTGCACCACGCGCATGCGGCGGCGGGTCTGCTGTTTCTTGTCCTTGTTGGACTGCATGTCGTCCATGCAGGTCTGCGCGAAGGCCTGCGCCCTGCCGGCGTTCGACGAACGCGCGCCCTTCCGCTTCTTCGGCTTGCCGCCCATGGTTTAACTGACTAACTGACTGGAGCAGCTCCCACGCGAAGCGAAAAGGAGTGAGTGTAGCCATATCGGATAAGACGGGTGTCTAGATTTGCAGCTATGCTGTGTGGGCCACACAGCGTGGCGGGTGTGTGGCGCAGACAGACAGTGGACGAGCAACAACAACAACAACAAAATGCTCGCGACTTCGCGGAGACTGACCAAGCCGCTGGTGGCGGGCGCGCGCTCGTTCGCCGCCAAGGGCAAGGGCGGGACCGCTGCTGCGGCGGAGGTCGTGGACCTGACCAAGGTGGTACCCACCAACATCCTCAAGGACGGCGCGCACCCGGAGCTCAAGGACAAGTCCGAGTACCCGGAGTGGCTCTTCACGCTGCTGGACCCCAAGCCCACGCTGGGCGAGCTGGAGCGCGCGGGCTTCGACAGCCTCGAGATGGAGGAGCAGCACCGCTACCTCGTGCTGCTCAACCGCCGGACGGTCAAGGGCAACAACGCCGAGAAGGCCAAGAAGTAAGCACACAGACAATAGACGCAGGGACGGAGACCGAGACGCAGCTGGTGGTGGTGTAGGAAGGGAAACGGGCGGGTGCATGAAAGCAACAAAGGAGACGACTGTGTGTCGGGTTTATCGCAACTGTGTTACTGGTGTCAAAAGTGACAGGGACGTCCCCGGAATTTGTGCTGCGGTGTGAATATTGCTGCATTTCGGTTGGACGTCTCGCGTACGGCTTGGGATGATGCAGTATATTGGTGTGAAACAGGTATTGCTGTCGGCCAGCCCCAAGCTGCTGCTGCTGCTGCTTTTTGACACGATAACTTCAACGAGAAACTGGCCTAGGACGTGGTAGGGAATCCTCCAGGCACGAGCTGTGGGAGCCAGGGAACGCAATTGCGTTAGCAAGTAGCATCACCACATACAATTACACTGCCCGGTGAGAAGTTATTCCGACGGCAACGTACCAGACAAACGTTGTTGCCGTTGAGCAGAACCTGGTCCAGCTTCACCTCACGCTTTCCCTCCGGAGTGATCTCGCTGTTAGAGAGTAAGGACAAAGCAACAACAGCAAGAGGTTAGTCAGCAGCCAATCAACACACCCAGCAGCCAAAGCCACAACGTACTATTCCGTGACGTCGTCCAGCACCATGTCTAGAGAACGAGAACGAGAACGCAATGCCGCATGAAAGGCGAACGTTCAGTCAGCATTTCCTCTATCCATCCGCAACAGAGGGCCGCGATAGCTGTAAGATGAAATACTTGTGGCCGTCACTTACTAACGTAGTCGTCGAATCCCCGGAGCGTGCCGAGGAACTCCTTGTCGCCCTTCATGACGATCCAGAGCTTAGAGCCGATGCATTTGTCGATAAGCTCTGCGAAATAGCACACAAGCGACGGCGCAGCACGCTCCGTTAGTGTCAGCACTCACACCGCAAGCAAGGCAGGGGGCCGGACGCCTCGCAGCACGCACCGAGCGGCAAGATGCGGCCTTGGGACATGGTCGTCTGCGCTGCCGACCAATTGCTTGCGTTTGTATCGGCGCTTCGAGGCGAGTTTTTGTGTGGTGTGGTGCACATCATGTTGGTGTACGTTACATCAGTAGTCACTCTCGCTGAGACCCGAAGGAGATCAGGCGGAGGTGTCCACATCCCCTACAGAGTCGAGGCCGCGATGGAGCAGGACCCGGAGGAGCAGGAGCACTACAAGTCGGTGCTGCTGTCATTCCGCGAGTACGAATCCTACATGATGCGCGAGATCTACCGGCGCAAGAAGCACCTGCAGTCCATGCCCATCGAGATGCAGCGCCGTCTGCCACAGTCCTCCACCATCCGCAACCTGCACCACTTCGTCAACGCGGCGCACCACAACCAGGGCTTCTTCGAGCGCGTGGTGCAGGCGCAGCTGGAGAACGGGCCGGCCGTCGAGCTGCCCGAGGTCACGCCCAAGACGTCGCTGCAGAGCCCACCGCGCCACTTCTCCAAGCTCAAGAGCACGCTGCACCAATTCGTGCGCGACTGGTCCGACGAGGTCAGTTGACCCTTATAAGCGTGGCGCTATGCATTGAGAAAGTTGCTGCGCTCTGACTGGTAGAGTTGTTATTGTTATTGCTGTGTGCTGCTGCAGGGCAAGAAAGAGCGTGACATGTGCTACACCCCCATCATCAAGGAGCTGCGTCGCGTCCTGCCGGTGAATGTAGACAACCCGTAAGGCGAAGGACTGACTTTCAGCTGCAGAATGGACTCATTTCTAAACGCTTTGGCTGGAACCGGACAGGACGGATCGTCCTCGTGTGCTGCTGCCTGGAGCAGGATTGGGACGACTCGCGCTGGAGATCGCCTCCAAAGGCTACGCAGTTCAGGGCAACGAGTTCTCGTACCAGATGCTGTTCGCGAGCAATTTCATCCTCAACTGGTACGGATTTCACCCTGCTGGCATTTGTCGATCGATATGTTGCTCACGCTAATTATCACGGGTCTGGCTGCCAACAGGGTATCGCAACCTCTGGAGTTTGAGATTCACCCGTGGATCCACAACCCATCTAACGCTCTGACGCTCACGGATCTGCTGCGCCCCGTGGCAATTCCGGACGTCTCACCCGCGGAACTTCTGGGTCTCAACAATGGCTCGGCCACCCCGCCCGACTTCTCCATGTGCGCCGGCGAGTTCCTGGAGGCATATGCGAACGACAAAGGTGCGCTAATTGTTTTGTCATTGCTGTCTGTCATACGCCGGGAGACTGATGTTTATTGATGTATTTATCCAATCTGTCAGAGTGCTGGGACTGCATCGTGACGTGCTTCTTCATCGATGCGGCGCCCAACGTGATCGAGTACATTGCCGCGTTCGAGCGTCTGCTGAAGCCGGGCGGCTACTGGATCAACCTGGGTCCTCTGCTGTACCACTGGCAAGACGGAGGTGCAGACAACGACGAGCGCTACGAGCAGTCGGTGGAGCTCTCGTACGAGGAGATCAAGCACGTCATGGGCACGTACAACTTCCGCATCCAGAAGGAGTCGCAGCGCGAGTGTCTGTACACGAACAACATCAAGAGTATGATGAAGACGGTCTTCAACTGCGCCTTCTTCACCGCCGTCAAGGAGACGGGCCGCGTCTAGACCACCAAGGAGAGGAGAAAGAAGAGGAAGGCGAGGACAAGTCTCGTGTGTCTGGTATTGCGGCGCCATCTACTGCTTCGAAGCTGTCGTCCTGTCTCCCTGTTCCTTCTAAATAGCAGTCTGCGTGTCCATTTGCCTGTTCGTCAGGCGTTTGGCGTTCATTTGTTCCTGTTCCTCGTCAGTCGAGGTCCTCCTCGTCGTAGTCGTCGACCAGCGGCTTGATGGCGGCCGCGTGCACGGGCACCTCTTCGCCCATGCGCTCCATCTCGGGGTTGCCCTCCACGTCCATGTCGCCCTCCATCTGGCGCTTGATCCGCGCGTGCATCTGCTTGGACGACGCGGACGTCGGCGGCTTCCTTCCTTTCGGCGGCGTCTCCATCTCCGATCTAATAATCAGTAACGCCTTCCCATTGGCTGCAAAGCGCAACGTAAACCACACCAGTGTGTGTCAACATTGTGTGCATCTCCGCATAGTAATTCCCCCAAATTCTGGATCCTTTTCCGCATTGAAGGCTCCGACACCCGCGCGCGATGGACCGACTGCAGCGTCTCTTTGGCAACCTGCCGGGGCTCCCGGGCCAGGGCGGACCCGGCGCCGACGGCCCGCTGGTGGACACGGCCGAGAAGGTGCACATCTCGTCGCTGGCGCTGCTCAAGATGCTCAAGCACGGTAAAAAAAGATCTCCTCGCCTGCTTGCCAGTAGTGAATTAATTGCTAATTGCGTACTATTCGTTGTCCTGCTCTGTCCAGGTCGCGCCGGTGTGCCGATGGAGGTCATGGGGCTCATGCTGGGCGAGTTCGTGGACGACTACACCGTCAACTGCATCGACGTGTTCGCCATGCCGCAGAGCGGAACGGGCGTGAGCGTGGAGGCCGTGGACCCGGTCTTCCAGATGAAGATGCTGGAGATGCTCAAGCAGACGGGCAGGGCCGAGATGGTCGTGGGTTGGTACCACTCGCACCCGGGCTTCGGCTGCTGGCTGTCGGGCGTGGATATCAACACGCAGCAGAGCTTTGAGGCGCTGAACCCGCGCGCCGTGGCCGTGGTGGTGGACCCCATCCAAAGTGTCAAGGGCAAGGTGGTTATCGACGCCTTCCGCCTCATCAACCCGCAGCTCATGATGATGGGCCAGGAGCCGCGGCAAACCACGTCCAACATCGGCCACCTGAACAAGCCGTCGATCCAGGCGCTGATCCACGGCCTCAACCGCCACTACTACTCGATCGCAATTGACTACCGCAAGAACGAGCTGGAGGAGCAAATGCTCATGAACCTACACAAGAAGACGTGGAGCGATGGCCTCGTGCTCACCAAGTTCGAGGACCACTCCAAGGAGAACGAGGAAACCGTAAAGGTACAAGCTGTTACAGTTCTCCCTGCTCGCGAAATGCTTACACACTAAGGCTATGATTTTGCTTCTTGTAACGCAGAGCATGCTGGCACTTACGGAGCAGTACAACAAGCGAGTTCAGGAGGAGGAAGAGAAGACACCCGAGGAGCTCGAGGTGCTGAATGTCGGCAAGCTGGACCCCAAGAAGCACTTGGAGAACGACGTGTACGACCTCATGGCCCTCAACACAGTCCAGTGCCTCGGCGCTATGCTTGACACGATCGTGTTTTAGATGCACCGACTTCACACGAAGAGAACGGAAGGTAGTGTGGCTACAGACGAAGACACAAGAAATGAATCGTGTCTGTTCTCTTCTTGGTAGGGTTTGTTCATTGGATGTATACACAACTGATCATACGAAGATCGTTTCTACAACAAAAAGGCAAGCCACCTAGCATCTACTACTGGCATCAACCAGTACATGCCGAAGCCGTTATAAGGCAAGCTACCGCAGTTCGTCCACCTTGACAGGGCGGTTCTCCGCAAGAGACTTGTTCGCGGCAAGAGCCAGCAACAAAGCCTCGCGACCAGCGTCGCCGCCCACAGGAACCGGCGCTCCCGTAGTGCACACTCGGATGAACGCCTCCATCTCCGCCACGTAGGAGTCCATGTAGCGCTCCAGGAAGAAGTGCAGCGGCAAGTCACGACGCACGCTGTCACTCGTCGACACCACCACCTGGTTCGCGTGCTTGTTGTCGCACGCCACGGATCCCTTCGATCCTAGGGCCTCCACGCGCTGGTCGTAGCCGTACGCCGCTTCACGACTGTTCTCGATGTAGCAGATCACGCCGTTGCGGAACTTGAGCAGCACCACGGCCGTGTCGATGTCGCCCGCGGCAGCGATGTCGGGGTTCACGCTTTGCGCCATGGCGTAGACTTCATCCACCTCATCGCCGACCAGGAAGCGGGCCATGTCGAAGTCGTGGATGGTCATGTCGCGGAACAGTCCGCCCGACGCCTTGACGTACTCAATAGGCGGAGCGCCGGGGTCGCGGCTGGTAATGCGCAGCATGTGGACCTTGCCGATCTCGTCGCGGGCAATGGCCTGCTTGATGCGGACGAAGTTGGCGTCAAAGCGGCGGTTGAATCCGATCATGAGCTTCACGCCTGCGTCGTCCGCCTGCAGCAAGTAACAACGGACACCGATCAAAGTCAGTACCGGTACCCCCCGGTCAGCAGCATTGCAGACACCAAGCACGACTACGCACTGCCTTGATGGCCTTGTTGACGACGTCGACGCTGAAGTCCACGGGCTTCTCGCAGAAGATCTGCTTCTTGTTCGAGGCTGCCTCGATGATCTGCTCCGCGTGCAGGGCCGTCGGGGAGCAGATAACCACTGCGTCGACCTCCGGGTCGCTCAAGACCTCGGACGCGTCCTTGGTCCAGCGCGCGATGCCGAACTGCGCGGCGACCGACTCCGCCACGTCCCCCACGGGGTCGGCGATCTACACGCACAAGCCACGCGCAGTCCAGTCAGCCGAGTGAGTCGCCACCAACTCGTACCTCAGGGCGTGACAACAACAGTGCACGTACCACGACGATGACGGCGCCGGCGCGCTGCAGGCTCTGCGCGTGCACTTTGCCGATGCGGCCGCCGCCCACGAGGCCCATGCGCAGGGGCTTGGCCAGGTTCGAGTTGAGCATGGTGAAGCTAGAGGGGGGGGGGGGGGGGGGGGGGGGGGGGGGGGGGGGGGGGGAGGGGGGGGGGGGGGGGGGGGGGCTGGAGGCTTTGATGCACAGGAGAATCGCGAACTGGGCAACAGATACTTCGGTAGTTGCAGGGCAAGTACAACAGGACGCTCAGCCGTTACATCGGAGACCCAATGACATCGCAGTCGAGCTTCGTCTAAGTATCCAGCGCCGCCGACTTGTCGCCGTGCTGCATACGAAGATGGCGGCGAGTTTGGGGCTATTTATACGGGGCGCGCACTGCAACCGCCTGCACTTGATGCACCCCGCGTGACTCGCCCGATGCCGGACAATGGCGTCCTGCGACCGGCTCACGGCGGCGTGCTGCCTGCAATTAATGGGGGCGTCGCATTGCCTGCGTGCATCCCCGCGCGCCCCAATGCGGCCAAGCGAGCGGCCTGGTCGACGCCGCGCGACAGACTGGGGACGCCCGAGAGGAAGGCAGCGCAGCAGCAGCAGAGCCCAGCGCCCGGTGCCGTGCAGGCCGATGGCGCTTTGGTGTCGAGACACGAACAAGCGCCGACGCAACCAACTCCAACGTCGTCGTCGGCGGTGCCGCTGGAGGACGCGCTCGAGGTGCTCCACGCGGTTTTGCTGGAGACCGACGACCAGAGCGACGGCACGCGGCGGCGAGAGGCTGCGCTGGGGGAGACCAGGCGGCTGCACGCTGCGGAAGAGCAAGAGCTCGAGCGCACGCGCCTTGCTGCCGACGAGCAGCTGCAGGCGACGCTGGGGCTGTTGCAGGCCGAGCTCGCTCGAGAGAGACGACTGCGAAGCTCTGGAGAGGGTGCAGTGACTGCGATTGCACCTGCAATGGATAGAAAGCGCCCTGGCAATCGTCCAGCAGCGCGTTTGGCCCTGCGACTACGCAACTCGCCGTTCAAGGCTCGCTCAAAGGACCCACCCGCCCCAGTTCCGCTCGAAGAGAGGGACGAGGGCGTCCGAGAGCTTGCTCTATTTGACAGAAACAGCAACGTGGACAGCCTCCATGCATCGGTGCGAGAGGTGAAGCTCCACGAGCTACGGGAAGAGCGAGCTCAGTGGCAACGGGACTACGAGACCATGCGTGAGCAAGTCATCGAGGAGAAAGCGCGCCAAGTGAACTTATTCCAGAGGCTGGAAGTGGTGCGGCGGTCGCATGCAAGGCAGCTCAACGAAGCAGAAGCCTCTCTCCGTGCGTCACAGGAAGATGTGGAGCGTCTGCAAGCGCGTCTGGCTCAAGCCCGAACCAGTGCTGCCCACGAAGCGCGGCGGACAGCAGCACTGGTTCAAAGCTCCAAGTCGGAACGGCAGCGACTTGTTTGCGCACTGGCTGAAACGCGCCACAAGTTTCGCGAATGGAAGGAGGGGGAGGCTGCGACTCTGCGAGCGACACGTGAACAGGCCGTGCATGCGCTACGCACCGAGTATGACCTGAAACTAGCGCGCCATCAGGAGGAGAAGCAGAAGCTGCGCGACAAGGTGAAGGATTTGGAGGTATCCCTGCGGCTACTTCAGCGGGGTCGCCAGCTATCTCCCGGTGAGCTCAGCGAGCGTAAGGGAACACTTCTGCACAATAGCTTAACTGGGGTTGGCTTTGGCGACGTTGGCGCGGCCGATTTCATCGAGGCTCAAGGGCGCATACACGAGCTGGAAGCGCTGCTGCAGCTGAGCAAAGAGCGACAAGAGCGACAGGATGCGCTCCTTCGTGTTTCGGAGACTGCTCTTGCGCGGCTCGGCCAGGAGCGCGAGTTGGACGCTCTTGCGAACCTCTCGATGCCGTCACCTGCTGTAGCTTTGGTTTTGGCAAACCTGACAGGTGAGATGCAGGGGGAAGATAGCGACAAGCCCAGCGTTCCAGAAGCACCGTCACCAGTATGTGCCGCTGCTCCGGCCTCTCCTGATGCCGTGCCGACACGAGACTTGCGGCCATTGGAACGTGAAGGATCAATGCGTGATCCGCCATCGACTCCAAATCGGAGCCCAGCAAGGCGACAGAGCATAAGTGGCGGAGGCATCGGGACGGATCTTGAGAAGGAGGTTTTGCGCCGGAAGAGCATTGCTCTGAGTGCAGAGGTTAACCGCTACCAGAAGATTGTCGTGCAATCCATGGAAGAGGTTCACGCGTTGAAGGAGTCCAGGCGGCGTAGTCGTAGTGGCAGCGTAAGCAGCTCCGCCATGGTATTGAGTCCGCGGGAGGCGTACTTGCTGGAGGAACTCGCTGCGTCTCAGCGTGAGATTGACGCACTGAAGGCGAAAACGAAGAAGAAGCGCAAGAAGGACACGGCAAAGATCAAGGCCACTGTAGACGGAGGTGTCCTTGGGCAGATTGAAGCTGCTGACGGGGATTCTAGTAGCAGCGCAAGCAGTGACAGCGACGGCAGTCGCGACTGCAGCAGCGACAGCGACAGTGAAAAGGGCGAGGACGGTGACTCGGGGGCAGCTATGCGTGTTACGCCACTTGCTGTATCGATGAGCCAACCGCGTATGTCGTTGATCAAGGAGATCGGGAATGACGATGAAGGAACGGAGGAAAAGGAGCCACTCGAGGCGGGTGCTGCGGTGAAGATGATCCAAACCTGCTCCAAGGGATTTCTAGGTCGGCGCGAGTTCATTCGGAAGAAGCTTGCAATTGGAAAGATCAAGGCTCGATACCGTGGCTATCTGGTGCGTAAGAACCACGAGGCTCTTGGAGGGGATTTGCTCTCGCCAGGTCGTAAGCTGCTCCCGTCGGGGTTAGCGCCACAGGACGCACCCGATTTCGTGCTGGTAACCCAGGCCATGCAGTACAAGATGCAGATTCTGGAGCCGCACCACAAAGTGTCCTACGTTTCTGAAGGAACTGGCGAGAGCAACCATGAGAAGGTGGACGTTGAGCTGCGCGTGTCAAAGGACCCGCCTGTTCTTCAGTTCCAGGTCACACCCAGCACTCCTCCCGACCAAGAGGCCGCTGTGCCTCGCGTGGCCTACTTCCACTTGTTCGAAACTATTGCGCTGCTCCCGTACGAAGACGAAAAAATCGTCCTGGAGATCTCGAGCGAGAAGGAAATCGCCCGCATTTTCGCTTCACGATTGGTTGTTGAGCGCAAGGGCTCTGACAGCGACTATCATTTCTTCATTACTCGTCCAAACAAACAGGAACAAGATGGTGCTGCAAATGCGATAGACAAGTCAGCACTCGGCCGGAGACCTCGCACGCTTCTCACAGAGCTTCCCGTCCAACCGATGGAGATAAGAGGCACCTCTGCGTCAAGCGACTCTTTTGACACCGCTCTCGAAGGAGCAGCTTCTGTGTATAACCAGGAAATTGACTTGGACTTGTTGATTCGAGAAGCGCGAACAGATCCGCTGGACAACGATACTGGGCAGGCGACTGGGGAGGAGGAGCTTCCAGAGGACCCAACAACAAGAATTCGACGTCTCGTAAGGCGGCTATCGATCAATTCGTTCGACGCTGAGGAGAAGCAACACTGATCCTGTACAATAGTTAACATATCAGCGATAACAAGTGAGCATTTGAAACCTCGACTGCGCGAGCTGCTGTTGTAGTGTTCATGGATCAGTGCCGTGTTCACCTGTCAGTCAAAAACTCCCCAGTCTCATCTCGTGTATCTACAGCCAAAGTGAAGCACTTCAACGACGCAGCTCGTCCACCTTGACAGGGCGGTTCTCAGCCAGAGACTTGTTCGCGGCAAGGGCCAGCAACAGAGCCTCGCGACCAGCGTCGCCGCCCACAGGAACCGGCGCTCCCGTAGTGCACACTCGGATGAACGCCTCCATCTCCGCCACGTAGGAGTCCATGTAGCGCTCCAGGAAGAAGTGCAGCGGCAAGTCGCGACGCACGCTGTCACTCGTCGACACCACCACCTGGTTCGCGTGCTTGTTGCCGCAAGCAACAGAACCCTTCGAGCCCAGCACCTCCACGCGCTGGTCGTAGCCGTACGCCGCCTCGCGACTGTTCTCGATGTAGCAGATCACGCCGTTGCGGAACTTGAGCAGCACCACGGCCGTGTCGATGTCGCCCGCGGCAGCGATGTCGGGGTTCACGCTTTGCGCCATAGCGTAGACCTCGTCCACCTCGTCGCCGACCAGGAAGCGGGCCATGTCGAAGTCGTGGATGGTCATGTCGCGGAACAGTCCACCAGAGCTCTTGATGTAGCTCACCGGTGGTGGACCGGGGTCACGGCTCGTGATGCGAATCATGTTGACCTTGCCGATGTCGTCGCGGTCGATAGCTTGCTTGATACGCAGGAAATTGGCGTCAAAGCGGCGCTGAAAGCCGATCATGAGCTTCACCCCAGCCTCCTCCGTCTATCCAAAGCCAACGACAAGTCAGCTCTTGTGCAACAAGTGACCAGTGTATCCATGTAGTACAAGCCACGCACCGCCTTGATGGCCTTGTTGACGACATCGAGCTCGAGGTCCACGGGCTTCTCACAGAAGATATGCTTCTTGTTCTTGGCAGCCTCAATGATCTGCTCTGCGTGCTTGTCCGTCGGGGAGCAGATGAGCACGGCGTCGACCTCCGGATGACTGAGCACCTCGGACGCATCGTTGGTCCAGTTGGGGATGCCGAACTTCTTGGCGATCCGCTCGGCGCGATCCGGCTCCGTCTCCTTCAGAAGCAAGCAGAGATCAGTCTCCGTTCCCCCTCAATAGTAATAGCAAAAACCTCCTTCCACGTACACGAGCTGGGCGTTGAATGCAGTGCACCACGGCACTCGTACGCTGCACCCCCTGGGCGTGGACCTGTCCGATGCGTCCGGCGCCCACGATCCCGACGCGCAGAGGGCGGTCGGAGGCGACGGAGGCCATGGACTGGGCGGAGGAGAGACGCAGAGCCAACCGGTGCGTCTGGCGGAGCAGCGAGGGCATCTCGAGGGGTGGCGGGGGATTGCGTTGTGGCGTCCGGAGGGAGTAGCTCAGTAGCTCAGTCCGATTTAACGCAGTGGCATGATGCGGTCAAGTTGAAGCTGCCGCCCCATCCTCGGTCATATTTGGTGTGTGAGTGCAACACCAACTCCAAGCTTAGTCCGTGAGATGGGTCGTCACTTCGACTGGCAGAGAGAGAAGCGCGCCATTTGCGTGGCAATTTGATCTGATACCTTCGCTGCTACATACACAGACAAGCATGAGCCAGGTGTTGACATCGCTGGAGACCGCGTCGCGCCGCGAGCTGCAGGCGCTGGCCAAGGAGCTGCAGCTGTGCAGGGGCAACGCCAAGTCGGACGTGATCGTGAGCCACGCCATGCGGTTCCTGGACGACCACCCCAAGGACGGCGAGCAGCGGGTGCTGGGCTTGCTGGGCAACTCGCCCCCCGTTGGCAAGAAGGTGACGCCCAAGAAGCAGGAGAAGGCGACGGCTGTCGCTAGTGTCAAGGTGGATACGAACGTTAAGGAGGACGCGAAGAGCGACAAGCACCAGCCGGAGGGCGAGCCGGAGAGTGCGGAGGTCGTGGAGACCAAGACCCCGGAGGGGAAGAAGAAGAAGAAGTCGCCGGCGAACAAAAGCCCTAGAGCCGATGCGTCCAAGGAGGTGAAGAAGGTGACGCCCAAGGACAAGAAGAAGACTAAGCAGGCGGCCTTCACCAAGTCCACGCCAACCACTGTATCGCCTGCCAAGAGCCCCAAGACCAGCGTTAAGGCTTCGCCTTCGACTAAGAAGTCGCCCACTAGCAAAACTCCACCGGCGTCTGTCGAGAAGAAGAAGGTCGCTGCACCCGTCGGCAGGAAGGCAGAGATCAAGGCGCGCAAGGCCGTGGAGACTCTGGTGAAATCTATGACGGACCTCACGTTTGCTGGCGATTCGCGCGTGCGCTGCTCCACTACGGGGCACGAGATGAAGGCCGACGTGGACGTTATCAACGCGTACATCCACGGCAAGCGCTACCTGAAGGCCCGCAACCTCAAGCTCTCGTTTGCAAAGTACGCGCCGATGTTTGTGGATCACCCGGACGAGTCGAAGACGGGCCTGCTGTGGTGTAACGTGACCCAGTCGGCCATTGCTCGTGACGAGAAGAGCGTCAAGAAGCACGTTGCCGCCCCCAAGTACCAGAACCAGCTCCCTATTTGGAAAGAGGAGGAGGCCGCGAAGAAGAAGGCCCAGGAGGAGCAGGCGCAGCGTCGAGCAGCTCGCATCGAGGCCGCCAGGAAGAGGCGGCTCGCGGAAGGCGGTGACGACGCTGCGGAGAGCGAGCGGCCGGCCAAGCGAAAGCGCACGGCTGCCGCCAAGTCGGGTAAGTAACTAGAACCAGCTGTAGTAACTTAGATCCCGGGCGACATGCCTCCGCCCATGTTCATACCACAAGACCACAATTTGCCCTGTCACATGTTGGTTTTCGTATCGAAAGTTCTGGAACAGGTTTTAGACGGCTCGTTCCAATCCACTTTTCAATTCGTATCCATCGGCTGACGTATCATAGCGCCAAGGTCAAGACGATGTTCGGAGGAGACGCGGCGCTGCCCTTCTCGCGCCACTCGGACGTGCTGCACGGGCCGGTGCCCACGGACCCCACGGAGCTGGAGAACCTCGTGGCGGAGCTCAAGCGCCGCGGCAACGCCGCCTTCCAGCAGAAGGCGCTGGAGGAGGCCGAGGTGCTCTACACGCGCGCCCTCGCCGTGAACGAGAGCGATGGCCAGCAGCACAACCAGCACATCTTCTACGCCAACCGATCGGCCGCGCGCTGCTCCATGGGCAAGGCGGCCCAGGCGCTGGAGGACGCCGAGGCCTGCGTCGCGCTGGACGCCGCGTACGCCAAGGGCTTCTTCCGCAAGGCGCAGGCGCTCGTCAAGCTGGGCCGCTTCAGGGAGGCGGTGGACGTGCTGGACGCCGCCAAGGCGCTGGAGCCCAGCAACAAGTCGGTGACCACGCTGTACGCCAAGGTGCAGGAGATGGCCAAGAAGGAGAAGGAGGCGCCGGCTCCGAAGAAGAAGGTGGTGACCCGCGTGGAAGTGTCGCAGACCAGCTCCGCCTCTGCTTCTGCCCCGGCCAAGCCGGCTGCTGCTGTCGGCTCGACGGTCGTGGACGAGGAGGACGCGGACATTGTCGGCCATGTGCGCGGGTACAAGACGCTGTCAGACGGACGCGTGACGACGTTCTTCAACAACGAGCTCACGGAGGAGGCCAAGCAGCTCATTGGCGACATCGCCCCCAAGAAGGTGGAGGACCCCAAGAAGGTGCAGATCAAGAGCGTGGACGGCGGCTCGGCCTGGAACCAGGGCAACACGTTCGAGGAGAAGGACATGACGGCGTGGGCCAAGGCCAAGCTGGAAAAGATCGTGTCGGGGATCTCGGCGCCCCTGGGCTCGGGCGAAGGCGTCGTGACCTCGCTGGAAGTGTCAGCGCTCGAGGGCGACGCGTCGATTGCGGTGGTGCGCGGCGCGAAGCGCTACATCTTCGACTTCACGTTCACGTTGGCGTGCAGGCTGCAGCAGGGAGACAGCTCGATGGCGGGCGAGCTCAAGTTCCTGGACCTGAGCTCGGACTGCGGCGGCGACTACGACGTGGAGACCGTCGTGCCCTCTCGTTACCAGTCGGAAGGCGGCAAGGCGCTGCACGCGGCGCTCAACTCGTCGAGCTCGCCTTTCCGCAAGGCGCTCGCCGCCCAACTAGCTGCGTTCGTGGAGGAGTACCACACGTTCTAACTCGGATACTAGTACACGCTTTTGATGTCGCTAGATTCGACGCAGAGCCCACGTGCTGAAGTTGTTTTTGCAAGTAAGAGCTCATTCTCAACTTCGCAGACTTTCTCCATTCTGGAGGAAGGAAGTCCAGAGCTCAGCTGGCTACGACAGTTCACGCTGGCAAGTTAAGGTCGCACGCTCTCAGGACGATGAGGAAGACTCGTCAGGTCCAAAAGGTGTTTTTACTCTCCAAAGCCAACTGCTGCTTGTCATGGGACGACGGTGAAGCGAGACGTAGATGGAAGTTTGCAATGCATTGGGCCCTGGAGGCTCTAAATAGTCGTTAACGCTGCAAGAAATCGGCGAATGGGAGCTAACGGAAGGTTTACTCTGCGGCCGACTTGAAGGTCGAGGATGCCACGCCCAGGATGGCCGCCATGTCGGTAGCGTCATAGTTCTTGGCGTCCTTGTTGGTTTGGCGTTTGCGGTAGTGCAGCCGCCGCGAGACGGTGGCCTTGCTAGAGCCCGACTTCTTGCTCTTCTTCTCCTTCTTGGCCTTCTTCTTCTCCTTCTTCTCCTTCTTGGACTTCTTGCTCCTCTTGCCGCTTCTGCTGGAGCCCTCGTCCGAGCTGCCGGCGTCTGAGCTGGACTTACTGCCGTACGACTTGTTGAGCGTCTTGAGCACGTCCGCGAAGCCGCCCGCCGTCTCGGACCAGCCCTGCACCTCCGCCTGCTTAAGGCTGCAGCCCACGCCCAAGTTCTCCGAGCGGCGCGCAATCTTGACGTGCGTGGCCTGGCCCTGCAGGTCCTTGCCCACGCCCTTGCCGGCCGACCAGCCCATCTTGAGCAGCATCTTGAAGCCGAACTTGGACGTGTCCGAGGCCCACGCCATGTTCTGCATGCCGCCCACGGCCACCATCGTCTTGCCGGCCTCTTCCGTCTCCATGGAGGAGGAGGAGGAGGAGGAGGAAGCCACGTCCACAGCCGACATCGTGAGATCAGGAGGAGGAAGCGACGGGACCAACACGGAGATATTCGGGCTATGCTGGCGAACCAGCCATTCCCACCTTTTTCGTACTTAAACGAGCACGTTACTTAAGCGGGCCACCAATTTCTAATTGCACTCGACTTAACTTACGCGGGGATCGGATTGGACGGGTTTCTACCACGCAGTGGTTGGGAAGAAGCCACTACGGCATTGGCCAGCAGAGCAGAGCAAGCAGGCAGGCACCATGGCGAGCGTGTTCGTGCGCAACCTGCCGTTCGGCGTGACGCAGGAGGATCTGGAGCAGGTGTTCAGCGAGGTCGGCCCCGTCAGGAAGATCGACGTCATCAAGGACAAGGGCAAGCGCAAGAGCGAGATGCTCACGCGCGGATTCGCCTTCGTCAAGTTGTGCGTGGCAGTCCCAACCGCCTTCGCTGCAAGCGCAATGGGGTTACTATTGCGAGGATGTTAACGCTGTTTCTATTTGCTGCTGCTGCAGTGCCGTGGAGAGCGATGCGGCGGTGGCCGTCGAGAAGCTCAACAAATCGGACTTCCAGGGCCGCAAGATGCTCATCGGTGCGTCCGCTTTGCTGTCTTGTCTGTCTGCCAATTGCCGAGTGAGGATTGAGCTGATGGATTGTTCTTGCGTTGCTTTATTGCGTGGCAGACTATGCTATGGAGAAGGGCAAGCGTCGCGGAGTGGCAGGAAATGATAAGGCTGCTTCCTCCGAGAAGCCCAAGCAGGAGGAGACGAAGCCGGAGGAGAAGCAGGAGGAGGAGGTACAGATGCAGGAGCCTGAACAGACAGAGGAGGACAAGGAGAAGGCCAAAGCGGAGCGCAGGGCGGCGAAGGAAGAGCGCCGCGCTGCTAAGGCTGCCAAGAAGGCGGCGAAGGCCAAGGTGAAAGTGGAGGCCGAAGAGAAGCCTGCGAAGGTCGAGCCGGAAGTGAAGGCCAAGCCGGCGAAGGTCAAGCAAGAGGTCAAGGTCGAGGCCACGCCTGCCCCCGCTGCTCCAACTCCTGCTGCTTCTGGCCACGCGCAGAGTGAGCGCAATGCGCGTCGCCGACAACATCGTGAGTTTTTGCGCGACGTCGAGCGCCGTAAGGAGGAGCAGGCCAGCGTGGAGGAAAAATCCGTGCTGATTTTCGGCCTGGGCATTGATGTGACCCAGAAACATGTGCTTAAGAAGGCGAAGAAGGTTGGCGCAGTGGATAAGGTCGAGCTCAAGGAGGAGGCTCGCACTGGAAAGACTTACGCCTTGGTGAAGTTTAAGAACACGAAGGACGCAGCTCTGGCTGTGGCCAAGCTGGACCACCACATTTTCAAGGGCTCAGTGCTGCAAGTGAAGAGTGCAGCTAAGGCCGTCGTGGTCGACGACAAGGGAACCGCTGGCAAGCCGGGCCACCCAAAGCACGCTGCTGAGGCGGAGGGACTGCGCCTTATTGTGCGTAACCTGGCGTTCCAGACCACTGACAAGGATCTGGAGAAGCTTTTCGAGGTGCATGGCCCGCTGTTCGAGGCTCGTGTTGTGCGCATGCCAGTGGAAGAGGACAAGAAGGGGGAAGAGCAGGCAGATGGAGAGGCTAATGCTGAGCCGGTGCTTGGCCGCAGCCGCGGATTCGGCTTTGTTCAGTACCGCGATGTGGTTGATGCGCGTGCCGCAGTGGAGAAGCTCAACGGAACGAAGATCAAGGGGCGTGAGATGATTGTGGATTTTGCGCTGTCCAAGACTAAGTATCTGGAGCAGCAGAAGAAGCAGGAGGAGGAAGCAGTGGCTGCCGCAGCCCCGGACGGAGACAAGGAGGACGAGGAGGCTAACAGCGGTGACGAGGATGAAGATCAGCTCGAAATGCCTACGGACGACGAGGCGGAAATGGGGTCGGACGTTGAGGAAGAAGAAGCCGAGGCGGAGTCTGCCCCGGCTCCCAAGATGGACACCGAGGCCCAACGAGAGCGCACGCTGTTTATCCGTAACCTGTCGTTCCAGACGTCGGAGGACGGTCTGCGCGAGTTCTTCCAAACTTTCGGTGCTGTCGAGTACGCTCGTGTCGTGTACGAAAAGGGCTCAGGTCTGTCCAAGGGGGTTGGATTCGTTCGGTTTAAATCGGCTGATGTGGCTGCGGAAGTCCTGAAGCGCGGTGAACAACCCCAAGTTGACGACAAGAAGAAGCACAAGAAGGACAACATGTTTTCGTTGTCGGCGCTGGCGGACGGCGGGGACGATGCTTTGACGCTGGACGGACGTCAACTCATTCTGTCGCGTGCTGTGTCGAAGACTGATGCGGAGCAGCTAGCCGACTCCAACGCTCGCGAGCGCCGTCGTCTGGACAAGCGTAACCTGTACCTGGCGTACGAGGGCACGCTCAACGTGAACAAGGTGGCGGATGACGAGTTGGAGCTGCCGAAGATGGACATCGACAAGCGTCGCCGCGCCATCCGCGAGAAGAAGCTGAAGCTCCAGAACCCGATGTACTTCGTGTCGCCCATGCGTCTGTCGGTGCGTAACCTGTCCACTGCGCTGGATGACCGCAAGCTGAAGAAGGTGTTCCACGATGCAGCGAGTGCTGGTGGGCGCGCTGGCAACGTGGACCGCGCAGAGATTAAGGCGGAGCTGCTGCCCAAGGGAGCCCCTCCGGTGAAGGTGCGCATGGCCAAGGTGGTGCGCGACATGGAATCGGCCAAGGCTGGCAAGGACCCGCGCTCGCGTGGCTACGGTTTTGTCGAGTTTTCAGAGCACTTGCACGCGCTGGCTGCTCTGCGTATCCTGAACAACAACCCCAAGTACACGTCGTACGCGGCCGGCCGGGTGGCAACTTCTGGCGCACCCGACAGCTCCAAGTCGCGTCTTATTGTGGAGTTTGCGCTCGAGAACCACGGCAAGCTGAAGCTGCGTGAGAAGCGCGCTGCTGACGCTGCCAAGAAGCGTGAGGAGGAGCGTGCACTGAAGGAAGCGCAGGGCGAGGACGGCGGAGACGCCGAAACGACGAAGAAGAGTCGTGGCCAGCGCCAGCGCGAGAAGAAGAAACTGCGTGCGCAGGTGAAGGCCGAGGCGAAGGCTGAGACGGAGGGCGACAAGACGAAGCCCAAGAAGGCAACGAAGGTGGTCAAGGAGCTGAAGCAGCAGCCGAAGAAGCGGAAACGCGCCGAGGCCCCGCGTGGCGATGCCGAGGACGACGCGTTGGCCTCGCTGGAGACTGCGCACTTGGCGAAGAAGGGCAAGACGCTGTCTCGCAACCAGCGTAAACACTCTAAGGAGCTGGAGAAGGAGAAGTCGTTCGAGGACATGGTGCGTAGTTACAAAAAGGAGATTTTCGGTGAGAAGGCCGCGGTGGGGGGTGCTTCCAAGGGAGACGACAGCGCCGACGCAGACCGCTGGTTTGACTAATTTGACGGCCGATCGTTACCCATTCGGTTCTGCCTGGGCGTCCTGGGACCAACCAACCACGCGAGGATGCTGGTACGGGAGACCACGTCCACGACTTGTATGAACGGAAATATAGAGTGCTTGCATGAATATTCATTCGTTTCGCGTCCCCCTTCACGACTCCGTTGCTGTCTCGGTCCACCAAGTTCTGATCTCCACCAGAATTAGATTGGCGATTGACCGCCTCGACCCACTCAACTACACCACGACACGCTTCCTTGTGACAAGGACCTTGTCCCCTCAGGCCCTGAGCACGATTAAACAGCAGCGCTTAAAGACCCAACGACATGGAGTTGACCCCCTGGCTCGCCCAGTAGATAGACACAAACGCGCGACGACGGCGCCAACCACGAATTCGATCCCTCAGCCGCTTGTTGGGTCGGTTAGCAGTGCGGGGCATGGGCGCCGACGCGCAGCCGTGCGCAGACTCGTTTGCGTTCGTCACCAGCTCCCCTCGTGTGGTTCACCAGCCTCCAACCCACCGAGTTCTGGTCGTGATTTCTGTACGACGCGACTGCTGCTCCTGGACGTGCGAGGCCAGCGCCCGAGTTGCGTATTTCACGGCTCCTACGAGTACAAGCGTCCAGCCAGCTCGAGCAGGGGTCGACTTTGTCGAGTCACGTGGTGCGGTCCTCTTCGAGGCGGGCCAGCAACGGGCTCAGCTTGCAGTGGAGGTGCTGCCTGCTCGAAGTCCCGACTGGAAAGAGTCGCGAGCGTTCGCGGTCATTCTCGAAGCGCCAGCGAATGCTTCCACGACAGTTCGTGCGTTATCCGAGATCATCGTGGAGCCGACGCCCGCTCCAGCCCCGACTGTAAGTGCGTCGCACACTGTGGTGGGGATCCTTGCCGTGGCTGGACTGGCGGTGCTGGTTGCATGCTGGCTCCGAGTGAGGCGCTGTCAGGTACCTCGTCGGGGTCGAGCTTTTCAGTACAAAGTGCTGTTGCTGCCTCGCCGAGATTCCGGAGCGAGTGAAGACTCAAGGGAGTCTGTTACCCCGTGTGGTGGCAGTCCCGTGAAGAAGAGAGAAGCACGACGCTCAGCTCGCCGCGTCAGCTCGTTTAGGAACTGGAGAGCTGTCATGGAGCGCCGCAAGTCAGATGCTTCTGATCACGTCGTTCCAGATGTCGAAGGAGTGCACAAAGGCGCTATTAGGACTGCGCTGGACGAGCGGGAGAACGCGTCGGAAGATGCCGACGGTGACAACGAACCGGAGAGGGACTTGAGAAAGCACCTGGCCTCGATCCAGAGTATTAGCCCCGGGCGGTAGCAATTGATACATGTAGGTATACATGTATGTTGAAGTGGTCAAGTATGAAATGGCTATATCCCTACTAAGTGCGTTTCGCTGCTCGACCCCCAAACGTCAACCTGGACTTGGTCGTGATGTCATTGCACACCTCGAAGCGCTCTGCGCCACACAGAGGCCAGGGCGTTCCGAGGGTTTGCAAATGAGCAAAGCTCCGTGGCTATGCATGGGATGGTTGTCAGTGCTTGGTGTCGGCCAGATGGTGTTGATAAAACGCGCTGCACGGAATGAATTAACGTTAATGAAAGTGGCTTACCGTCCGGTAGTGCACCGACCGATACCGTTCGTCGCGGCCTTAGAGCCTGTTCTTGTAGAAGACGACCTTGCCGTCGTCCTCGACGAACTTGCAGTACGTGTACGACCGCCACAGCGCCATGGGCACCGGCGTCGCGTCCTTGAGGTAGAACTTGCCCAGCAGCGGCTTGATGGCGTTCGTGGCCTCCTCGCAGTGGTAGAACGGCATCTTGGAGAAGATGTGGTGGCACACGTGCGTGTCCACGATGCGGTGCACCACCGAGTCGAGGTACGCGCCGAAGGAGCGGTCGACCGTGCAGAGCGCGCCGCGCAGCCAGTTCCACTCGCCCTCGCGGAAGTGCGGGATGTACGTGTCCGTGTGCTGCAGGAACGTGATGAGCACCAGGTAGGCGTTCACGACGAAGTAGGGCACGACGTAGAACTTGACCATGGTGTAGAGCGAGAAGGTGTGCACCAGCGCGGCGAGGGCGCCGATCATGAGCACGAGGAAGACGTCGCTCAGCACGATCATCCAGCGCTCGCGGTCCGAGTAGATGGCCGAGTACGGGTTGAAGTGGCTGCGCGGCTTGCCCCAATACTTGCTCGGGCCCGTAGCGTTGAAGAAGAGGTAGCCGGGCATCCAGCCCACGACCAGCATGTAGACGATGCGGTAGAGCTGGTAGAGCGGCGAGTCCTCGAGCGTCTCGTCCCAGGAGCTGGCGACCACGGAGCGAGTGACGGGCACGAACACCTCGTCGTTCTCGCAGCTGCCCGTGTTCGAGTGGTGCTTGCGGTGCGAGATGCGCCAGCTGTGGTACGGCACGAGCAGCGCCGAGTGCAGCACGAGGCCGATCACGTTGTTGACCACCTCGCTGGAGCAGTAGGCCTGGTGGCCGCACTCGTGCGCGACGACCCAGACGCCCGTGAGGTAGCTGCCCTGGAAGAACCAGTACACGGGCCAGAGCAGGTAGGCGGCGGGGCCCGTCTGGTCGATGTAGGTGGCCGCGTAGAACAGCGCCGCGCATGTGAGCACGTTTTTGACCATGTAGTACGTGGACGTGAGGAACGAGCGCTCGAAGCAGTGCTTGGGGATGGCGGCGCGCAGCTCGCGCAGCGAAAAGTGCGGCAGCTCCAGCGGCAGCGGCGCCGGCGCGCCCTCCACGTGCTTGTAGCCGGCCTCGGCGAGCTCGCGCTGCTTGACCTCGGACAGCGACGCCACCTTGGCGGCCGACTCGGCCTCCGGGTTCAGGATCGCCATGGGGCAGCAGGAGAAGGACACGGTGGTTTGCAGGCGGGGAATCCGCAAATGCCACGGCCAGGCGCTGGCGGAATCCGGCGGTGGGTGGCCCCAGTCAATCGTTATTATGCGGCCGCGCCACGTACGTCAGGTGCCGCGCGGCCGTGATGTCATTCGGCGCGTTGCGTCAGACTGCGCCGAGCGGCGTGCAATGCTGGGCATTTGGCAGGTTGCCCAGTTTTTGCCCGGCCATTGTGAAAGCGGTGGCTGCCGCACTTGGGCCCCCGACTGCGGTGCAGACCTCCCAGACTCACAATACAGCTCATGGTGCCGCCATTCGGGCGGACGCCCATTAGGCATGCTTCGCGGCGCTGGATGGGGGTAAGTGAGCAGCGGGGCACTTCAAGGTGCCCGCACCACCTGAACGGTTTAACGTTTTCAAAGACATGGAACGCGAGCTGCAAAATCTTGGCGCTCGTGTGCGGCGATGAGGGCATGTGCTGAAGTGCAGCCGAAGCGCTTACTTGTGCTGGGTAATGGCAGACTTCGGTCGGTGCACTCTCCCTTCGTTAGCTTTTGGCACTTCCCAGTGGGCATTAGAATACCATAGTTGAGAAACTCAAATGTTGCCAGTTTCGCACCAACTTCAGCGTCTTTTGACCTTGACGGCGTCGCTGAACGAGCTTCTGGCAGTACACACTCCAGGCGTTGGCAGCACGCATCGATTGACGCGGCGGCGGCAATCACTGCTAAGTTTACAAGTCCGCTATTGAGCTGAGACAGGGCTGGCCTCGCAGAACCGGAATTCGCGTACCAACCTAGAGGCTTGCGATGGCCAAGCAGAACGGGGTTCGATGTGCCTACATGCAGACAAGAACTCATGCAAGCCTGGTGTTGCTGGATACTAAAAGAACTCACAACCAGAGCACTACACAATGATGCCAACGCGACTGTAATTGGCAGATGAAGTTGCTTCGCTCACAACAAGAATAGTGGGATGTCGTCGAGTGATCTACCAAACCGGTGCAGTAAATGATGCGCTCGCTACCTTCACCGCTCCACTGAAGCCGATCTGAAAACAGCACGGGGAGATGTGATGGCCAAAGAGACCGAATTCGCCGTTGCGGCTAGGACAATTGGCCGCGCGCTTCAGCACTGCTGACAGCAGCGCATTCCAGCATCTGGAAGTCTACATATCCTATCCATGAGTAGCCCGGGCTATCTTCATGCAGCGCTGCTACGCGACACTTGTTGCAATTGCTCCATGATCTCAGAACAATTTGTTGTGTTCTTAGGAACAGTGACGTGGATAAAGACACAGTGAAGTAGCTTCGTGTTAGAACCGGCTTGCGCATGTTTTTCTTTGCTACCCGCAGCCTTGGTTCAACCTTGGCGCTGCAAGTCCAATCCAAATGCTACTAGCAACGAGCTCAGGAAAGAGATAGAACTCGAAAGCGACAGCGGAGTGGTAGGCTGCCACTACCAGCGATAGCATTACAGATACCGCAGTTTGTGCGTGTGTATGATTACCGGGCTTATTGAGGAACGCGTTGAGAGCGAGAGTTTCGGTGCTGTTGAAGAGCATCACCCTGCTAAACGTCCACATGGACGTCTGTGCAAAAAAACATTTGTGTACGCATAGTGGTGTATACCACACCAAGTATATGACCCCTACGCCTAACCGTATGGTCCGGGCCGGTTCGATGAACCGCAAGTCGCACCTAGGCGGAGATCCAGCGCGGCGACCAACCAATGGCCCAGCGGACGGAGGCAAGGCGGAAAGCCACGGGCAGCACTTAGTTCGGTTCTTTAAGTCTTTCGGAAGCAAAAAACATCACCATGTCCTCCACTGGAATCGCCGTGGGCCTGAACAAGGGTTTCCCTATCAACAAGAAGCAGGTGGCTCCTCGCCCCGCTTCCCGCAAGGGAGTAAGTGCACCGGTCATTCAGCAGCAGCCAGCGGGAACAGCCTGCCAGGCACCCGCCGTCGGACAACGACACAGGCAGCAGGCAGGAGAGAGAGGAAGGGAGAGCCGGGAGCTAACGCGCTTTTGTGCTGTTGTGGTTGCTTCCTTGATGTGCGCAGCGCGCCGGCAAGAAGACCAAACTCGTGCGCGACATCGTGCGCGAGGTGGTCGGCCTGATGCCGTACGAGAAGCGCATCCTTGACATGATCAAGAGCGGCGGCTCGTCGGCGGAGAAGCGTATCTACAAGTTCTCCAAGAAGCGCGTACGTATACAGCAGATGCAGCGGCGCCTTGGCAGCCTCAGTGTGGCGCATTGATTGCCCCCTGACAGGGTGAAGCCATGTTGAGATTTCAACAGCAAGTGGATGCTAACGACCTTTTGTGATTATCGTGTCTATTGGGTCGCGCTCTCGACTGCTACAGCTCGGAACGCACCGTCGCGCCCTGCAGAAGCGCGAGGAGATGAAGGCGTACTACGCCGCTCTCCGTGCCAAGGCCGCCCACCACGCTTAAGAACCGAGAAACCGACACAGTTCCAGGACTGCGGAGATGAGGATCGCCGACTTTTCAGTGGGTCGGGGCGGGCACGGATAAACTCGACGGTGGCGTGATGTCCACTTGCCGACTGCTCTCGCGCATGGTCAATGAGCTCTGCTGAGAGCGGCTCTGTGCGTCGCCCGTTGGCTTGAGCTGCTTCGTCTCCGTCGCTTCATTATTCGAAAATAAAGGATCGCCAATCACTGCATCAAGCCCCCCACCAGCGCGTCGCGCGTGCCAAACGTCTACGTGTTTTGTGTGTGTTTGCAGACACTTCAACTTGGATCGTTCACGACTGTTGAAGCATTGCAGTAAGGACCTCTGATGCCTAAAATGGTCAGCAGCGAGCGTCGAGCGCAATGTGCAGCCACTGTAACGGGAATCGACTGCCATGTTTGCAGTCGAGCGAGCTCAAGCAGAAAATAGAAGTAGGCTGAATGCGAAGAGAACCAAGCGCGGCCGTTTTTGCCTGCTACTTGCAGCTCACTTATAAATAGACAGGCAGTAATCAGAACGAGTCTGGCCGCCGCGCCGAGGAGGGGAGGAGGGTCTGGGGACGAGTTATATCTTAGCGCGTCTCGAGCTCTGCCTCCCATCACGCATCACGCCTGCGACTGCCGCTGCTCCGCGGAGCGACTAGGGAACCGGAGCGAGGGCTGGAGCCAAAGCGCGCGCACGCGGCGCCGCTCGGTCAAAGTGCAGGACTGCAAGACAAGAAACGAACCTGGGACGACGGGTCGCGACGCACGAGTCTCGACTAGCAGCAGCCAAGAATACACGCGCGATTGCCCCCGGATCTCGCACATGGGGGTCGAAGCCAAGGAGCACAAGCGTCGGATGCTGCTGCACTCGATGGCAGCACTCGCCCGGCGCTCGATGAACTCCAGCGGGTCAAGTGCACTAGCGCCGACGACTGCACCCGTGGCGACTAGCGGAGGCGACACAGCCGTCCTTTCTGCCAGCTTGTCAACGTTAGCTACGCGTTCCACGCAGCATGACGAGTCCGAGCTGCGCAAGGAGCCACCGACAGGACCCTGCATCCTGCCCACCGCGCATCAACCACGCATGGCCGCGTTGCGGGTATCGCAGCTGAGAATTTCGCAGTCTTCTCCGCGACTTGTAGGCACCTCGGTGGTCGAAAGGGGAGCTGCAGCTGCAGTCGACCATGACCTCGAGATTGAAGAGGTCGAAGAGGTTGACGACGATGATGAAGACCACGATGAAAGCGTCAGCAAGTCGTCCAGTGCTCCAGGCAGCACCAGACCAACGCCCCCGAGGCGCGCGACGAGTGCCCTGGAGACTTCGAGTGATCATACCAGCGACGAGTCCGTCATGTACGCCGTGGCCCTGCTTCGCCGACTTCAGCAGCATGCCTGCGACAGCGAGCGTGGCGAGGCTGCGGTGCAACGCGAGGAACTGGACCAGATCCTGCACGGCTTCTCGCGCGCACTCGAAACCGTGACTTCGACTTGGGACGAGCGGAGCGTCGAAAACACGATGCAAACGCTGTTCGACACGCACTCGAACGTGTTTGACGAAAGCATGCAGAATTTCTTCATCCAGAATTTCCTGCATGAATCGGAGAGCGCGAAGACATTCCGTACTGCACTGCGACGGACGAGCATGCTGCGTCGCTGTCTGCTAGCAATGTACCAGTCTGACCACAGCGCCGGTGGAAAGCGCAGCAAGAGCATGAGCGATGACAAAGAAACCCCCGCGCGTCGTTGGGGCGAAGCAGTGGCACGCATCATGAAGCAGAAGGAAGAGGAGCGCCGCCGCTTCTCCATTGAAGTTTGCCCTGAAATCACGAATCCATCCATAGTGCTCGCTGTGCAGAGCGAGATCGCCAACATCGACACCTGGAACTTCGACGTTTTTGCGGTACGGTGCTGCTGTCGACCGGTTATTGCCTGATGCTGAGCCTCCATGCTGATTTTGTTGGTGTTTTAATTCACATCAGATTACAGCGGCAGTTCCAGGTCAAGCATTGTGCATCGTCGGAAATGCACTACTGGAGCAGTACGAGTTTAGTTGTCACTTTCGGACGACCAAAGTGCGCATTCAATCGTTGCTGCGGCAGTACGTTTCCTCTACCGACGTTCCCTTAAACTGATTTTCGCTTGTGGCAAACCTTGCTCACCATTTGTGCCCTCCAATACTCCAGGGTCCAGCGCAGGTATCATGCCCACCCGTATCACAATGGTACTGACATTGAAGTTCTCTTCTGTACGTGAAGATGCTGGTGGCGCTGTGCTGACAGGCATCCGTTCCTTTGTGCATTGTTTCGATTACAGCCGAGCACGCGGCAGACGTTACGCAAACTCTGCACCACTTTCTATCTGTCGGAAACCTGGGCAGTTTATTCGCCGAACGAATCAAGTGCACTGCACTTCTGGCAGCGATAATACACGACGTCGTAAGTGCTGCCGTCTGGGTTTTCCCACCGATGAATTCGCGTGTAGGAACCTCACACTCTCTGTGCATTCCTGCCGTCTCCAGGGCCATACAAGCTACAGCAACAATTTCCACATAACAATCAACGACGACTTGGCCGTACGATACGTGTACCGCTCTCCACTAGAGCACATGCACTGCGCATTGGCCTTCCAGCTGATGAAGGATCCGCAATGCAACATTCTCCAGGGCCTGACGAAAATCGAGCAGCACGAGGTACGCGCGGAGTACTACTTCGCCGGCAGCAAGCACTTCAGCCGGCTGACCTGTGTGTGCCTTGAACTTTCCACCCACAGGTCCGCAACTTGATCACCGACATGGTCTTAGCCACCGACAACAGCGTCCATTCCGCGTACTTGGGCAAGCTGGAAAATCTCGTGCGGAGGTTCGTTGCGTCTTTCCAACGTAGCTGCAACGTATCGAGCCTTGACAATCAACCCCCCCCCCCCGTTGTTTTATGCCACTGCAGAGCAACGGAGGAAGGCTGGAAAGCCGACCCGGACGACGACCGAGTCGTGCTGCAGATGGCGCTGCACGCCGCGGACGTGTCCAACCCGACCAAGCCGCTGCGCATGTACCTCACTTGGACCGAGCGCATCCAGCAGGAGTTCTACCAGCAGGGCGACAAGGAGCGCGAGCTGCTGCTGCCCGTGAGCATCGGGTACGACCGGGAGCAGCCCATCCCGCTGGAGAAGATGCAGGCGGGCTTCATCATCGGCATCGTGCGCCCGCTCTTCCTGTCGCTGAGCCACCTGCCCAGCGCGCGCCTGGGCCACTGCATGGCGCAGCTGGACGCCAACCTGGCGCACTGGCAGGAGGAGATCCACCGCAACCAGCCGCCGCCGTCGCCGCCCAGGCCTGCAGCATGCGCTCCGGACGAAGCCGCAGCCGCAGACGTCGCCGTCCACAGCACGTAGCCTCGTGCCCATAGGCTAGTAAGTTAATGAGACTCCATTGCTAAACTTCTCCAACTAAGTCCGAACGCTACTTAATTCCAGCCAATCGGGTGCAAGCAGCGTCCCCCGCCTCTCGTTTTGCCCCCCTGCAGCGAGAGTCGCGAGTCCAAGGAACAACCAACTAACTGAGCTGCCGACAAGATGCTGAGCCTCGTGAAGAAAGTGACGACCGCGGCCAAGCCCGCTGGTCGCCGTACCCCCGCGCAGTCGCGTCTGATGAGCCACGGCCCGGCCCCTCCCGAGGGAAGCCTGGAGGCCAAGGTCCGCCACTACCTGCCGGAGGACTACCATGTACGTCTGGAAAGAGAGAGAGAGGATCTTGCGCCGGAGCCTACAACACTGACGCTTTGTATGCTTGCCGATGCAGATTGTGCTGGCCACCCTGGGCGCCTACACGACGCTCATCATGCTGTTCAAGCTCAAGCCTTCGAAGAAGAAAGAGGAGGAGATCGTCATCCGTATGTGCCACCAGGCCCGTTGCTCTGCCGCGCGAGTGAGGGTACTTACTGACTGTTGCCGTGTTGCTTGTTGCCTGCTGTGTGTGCAGCGGCCAGCTCGATCTCGATCTCGACGTCGACGTCCATCCCGTCGCTGTTCGATGACGAGTTCGACGAGTGGTCGAAGCTGCCGGGCAACCTCGACAAGTGGGAGAAGAGCCTGGAGACCCTCGGCAACTAAGTTGCTGCTCCTTGATTTGATGCAGGCGGCGGTCGGACAGCATTTGGCTCTCTCCTGCTTGACAGGGAGAGAGAGGCGCGCGTCTGTCTGCCAGAAAAGTCATCGGGACCCCGAGATGAAAAATGAAAAGGCCCCGGCTGGGACAGCCTGCGCAAAGTGAACTTGTGTCGCCATTGTGCTTAGCTTCATCATCCGTGTTGTGGCCCAATGTCTGCGGGGTTTATTAAATAGCAAGCAAGAGTACCCGATTCTCTCTCAGCACCAGCTCGCTCGTCTTCGTCAGCACAACTTCAACACTGCGTGTTACAGCAGACAGGTTCGCCGGCGTACTGAAGAGAAGTAGAACACCAGCGTTCTTTGGCTGTCAACTTGTTCACAACTGTGGGCGATCCTTTGTTAAGCCTCGTGACTTACGATGATACCTGCAGTGCAACTGCACACTTATCAGACATGAACAAGCGCCACCTTACCCGTAGCCCGAGATGGCATTGATTTCTCCGACATCAGGTAGATCTGCCTACTACCGGGAGCTAAATTTCACGCAACGTCAAGTGATACATGAGGTCGTACACGGCGGTTGATATATAGCGGAATTAAGAGTGAAAGCCTTGCCGCGTGACACGCAAGAGTCCTCCGTACGATCAGTCTCCGATCGCGCCGAACTCCGACGATCCGTCACCACGCAGCCGCTCGCAAAGCATCGGCTCGTAGTGGTCGCCACCACGGTCGCTGCCGGTTAATCGCATGAGTAAGAACCACGGCGCGTGGCCCTTCGAGTGGCAGATCGTGCTCTGCTCCAAGCCGACCTCACCACGCGGTCGGTGCGGGAGGAAGAACATCTTGCCGCATCCCACCAGCACCACGAAGATGTCGCGCTGATACGCAGTCGCCAGCGCCTCCAGCACGAAGTCATCTCCCCATGCCACGCGCGAGTTGTCAGGGTCGTTGTCCACCGAGATGAGTCCGCGGCTGCTGTAGTTCAGGCCGATGAGGAAGTGCGCGTTGTCACCTCGGCCCACCGTCATGTAGTCGCAGTACGAGTGCGCGTCCACGATGGGCTGCGCGTACTCGGTGTACACGGCTTCTGCAGCTTTTCCCCACGAGTAGCCGCGCTTCTGGAGCTCGGCGCACTTGTCCAGCAGCATTTTCTTGTCGCTCCGACGCGCCACGAACCGCCGCGTCTGCATCGGACTCACGCCCCACCCGCCCTTCAACGCGGGGTAGTACAGGTTCTGGATGGCCTTGTCGATCTTCTGCTTCTCCTCGGGCGTGCTCGAATTGTAGTGCGCGAGGAAGAACTTGGTAGCCACATTGCGGATCCCTTCGGGAGACAGGGGCTCGCACTCCTCCGTGTACAGCAGCAGCTGCTCCATGGACAAGAAGAGGCAGTCGCCAAACGGTAGCACGGGCGCCAGGTACTTGACGCTGTACGCCGTGTCATGCGGCTCGTACGACACGCCGTCCTCCTCCAGCACGCGCAGCAGGTCGCGGCTGCTCGAGTCGATGTTGGACACGCGCTGCCAGCCCATGCACACGGTCACGGGGCGGTCCACCACGGCGGGTCTGGCCGTCATGACGAACCGCTCCGTCTTGGGTCGTCTCGGCGTCAGCAGCACCTGCTTCGGTCGGGCCTGTAGCAGCCACAAACGTCACACCAATTAGCGTCTCCGTCTCGACTTCTCTCGTCCCCCTACTGAGAGCTGTAAGAGTCACCATTTGCTGGTACTGCGAGTAGGCCAGCAGCCGCGAGTCCAGCGCGTGCTGCGCGTCCATGATGGCCTCGCTGTAGCCATCGTGGATCGTGATCTGCGTGGAGGCGTCCAGGGCCGGCAGGAAGGGCAAGGCCACGGGCATCTGGTCCAGCTCCACCGCGTCCTCCTCCTCCTCCGAGTCGCCAAATGTCGCGCTCCCGTCCGAGGACGACGTGGTGGCCGACGCCCCCGCCGTGGGGGACGCCGCCAGCTCCTGCGAGACGTGGCAGGCGCTCGAGTCGCTCAGCTTCTGCGTCAGCACGAACACGTACTCCTTCTCCTCCTTCTCGTCCTGCATGCTTGGCTTGGCTTGGTCTGCGATTGACTTGATCTTCGATTGAGCGCTCGGCTTCTCTTTGGGCTTCCTCCTTTTCGCTGTCTGAGAAAAAACCAACCTCTTGTCGGGGGTAGGGTAATGTGGCGTACACACTTCAAGCATGCATAAACCGGATTGGAATCCAAAATCAAAACAAATATTTGTGCCAAGGCCTTGCAGGAGCACGTGCTGACTCCTGCAAGTTAATGCTGAGATCCCCCGGTCGCTATAATAGCTCAGAGGAAATGTTTCACGCAGTTGTAGCGGAAATGAAGACGGCACCAGAGGCAGCCCAAGTAGATTCGTGGAAGGAGACGGTGGCAGAGTTGTTTGCGGAGGCAATCGCAACAGTGCCGGTGAAGCGAGATAGTCTCGCCAAATAATAAAAGGCATCCGAAGCTACGAGGAGCAGAAGCATCGCAGTTGTTGACCTCCTTTGAGCAGGCATGCGCGATGGATGAATGTTCATACAGTCAATGGTGGCAGTACGCGAAAGCGATCACACCGGATCTATATAACACCACATGGAAGCTGACGACAATTTTGGAGAGCATGATGTCACAATTTTAGCTGAGTTCACGGCTCGAGCTCAGACTGAAATGCGACTTGGTAGCACTTGCAGAGGTAAGCAGGTTGGATTTGTTTATCTGGTCCTGAAGCCTCTCGCTCTGTTCTTAGCGGTCGTGGAGAGCCACACGAGACTACTTGGCCAAAGCAGTAAGACAAGAAACTCACTTGAGCGCTTTGGGTGTGATTCCGGAATGAGAGACGCTCAGCAGTCGCGCCTTGCCGGCGTTTCAGCTACATCAACTCTCACTACTTACTGTCTCTCCATACTAGAAGTGTTTCAATCTAACATGCAGGCTCGACACTGTCCAAGTTCCTATTTTTTTCATGCCACAGGCGCTGAGTTCGAAGGTCTTGCCATGGGTGCAACCAATGTTGTTGCTGCTCGCAACAACCACGGATTCAGCATGCTGCTCAAATACTTGTGCATCAATAGGTGTGAACCCGTGACATGCCCTCCCCCAAGAGGAGGCCCCATTACTGTGCTTGGTTTCTTGAATGCTTCTTTTGATTCCGCTGTTTAGGGGCTTGGCGCTGATGGTACTTGTGAACTAGGTCAAGAACGTACTGCAAATTTTCCGAGGGTTCCCATGTGAGTTGGGATTATCCCAGCCACTTAACTTTGTATTCAGGTTCCCCCTTCCTGATATCCAACGATATCCTCAACCAGCTCTCCTTCACTTCCATCGGGCAGTCGAACCTTAAAAATTGTCTGACAGGCCGATGACGTGGTACGTATGGCTTCAGTGTGAACGTGTGCAGCACAGAGTGAAATTTCGCGCGGTCTGGTAACTCCAGACGATAGTAATCGTGATCAATGTGCTCCGCTACTTGGTACGGACCAATCCATCTCGGACCTAATTCCTTTTCGTGGTGCCCGCATGAAATGTAGCCAAGTTGGTTGTCGAAAATATCACCTGGTTCCGAGCGCAAACTGTTGAACAAATCGATTTTTATCGTAATAGCTGCTCATTCGATCTTGAGGGGCTTGTAACGCCCGTCTTGCCTTCGCAACAGATCCTGTTGGTACACCAGAAATTCTTCACTAAGTGTGTGGTCTGCACTACAGTCCGTTCATTGCACCCTGGCACCGATTGCCATTAAGCTGGTGTCCCCGGCAAGTGCTTCGGAAGGCGGCATCTTAATAGAGGCTTGGTAGCGCGAATTGTACGCGAACTCGGCCAGAGCCAACAACTCATCCCAGACATCGCTGTTGCTATTGCTGAACGCTCGCAGATAATTCTCAATAGTTTGGTTTACACGCTCAGTTACACCATTTGCATGTTGTCTGAAGGCAGTGGTTAATTTCTGACGAGTACCCAGCATATCACAGAGGCTCATTCAAATTGCAGACGTAAACTTCTAATCACGGTCAGATAATATCTCCTCAGGTGATCCATGCAGCACAAATATTCTGCCGCGGTCTCCAGTGCCGTAGCAATACTTGTCGTTACCAAGAAGTGTGCGCGTTGGGTCAACCGATCTATTACTACCATAATCGAATCGTACCCTGCGTTTGTCTCCGGAAGTGCCACAATGAAGCCCATCGCTATGTGTGTTCACCTTGAAGTGGTATTGGATGCGATCACAATAATCCTGGGGCCTTCGAGTTTCGGCCCTTTGTTCTTTGGCAGACCTCATGTGCTGCACACAGGACTCCGCACTTTAAATTAAGATCAATAATATATGCACATTATGTGTATAGCATTATGTATTGTAGATTCAAACTACATTCTATCATATGTTTTTAATCATATTATGGGTTATGATGGGGTAACTGCCAACCACCCGCGAAGGACTGGTTGTGGCTCACTAAGGCCACTGCCGCATGCTTTTCACTCTTCTCCGTCCCGAGTACTTTCATTCGATAACTAGCACCTTCCCAAGCAAGTGTCGTCCCCTCTCCCCTGACCCAAGTGTCCTCATCACCACCACCATGAAGTTCTCCAACAAGGATCTGCACTAGTGAGCTCTCTCCTGGCAAGTGGAATTGCAACTCGTGCAAGAAGGTCTACAAGGAAGGCCGTAGCTACACCAACTAGATGCATCACCTCCTGAAAAGCACCCCGACTACCCGCAGATGGCGGAGGCTGCGTTCCGCACAGGAAACCGTCTCGGGCTCTCGCTGTCCGACCAGTGGACAAGCGAAATATTTCTCTGGATCTTGTGGTGCGTCGTGGAACGGATGCCTGTGAGTTTCTGCGAGCGCCCCCTCGTTCGTAAGAACACCAAGATGGAGACGATTGCTGCAGCTACGCTAATGAAATACATCATCCTACTCTACGGATACGTCCGTGACGTCATCGCTGTCAAGCTTCCTGATCGGCTTGGAATCGTCCTTGACGGATGGTCCAGTGGCGGGCGTCACTTCGTGGCGATTATGGCAGTCTATAATGACGCCACCACCGTCAGTGATGGTCAACGCAATCCCAGCTACGATGAGAGTATCTAGTGCCTGTCGCATCGCTTCGTGCTGCTAGCATTTTGCCCGCTTGCCGGCGAAGAAAGTCTGGGAGCGCAAAGCTTGTACAACTTGCTTGCCGACACCTTGGCGACCTTCAACAAGCCGTGGAGCTCTATGCTCTTCATGACTGGCGATAATTTCTCAGTCAATCAATCCATTGGTCGAAAAGTGGGTGCTCTGCCTTGCATTGGTTGCGCTAGCCACCGGTTCCAGTTGACTGTCAACGATTTTCTGTCCGATGAAGAAGTCTTATTGGCCAAAATCCACGCCTTGATGAAGCATCTCAGTACTGTCAAGTGCCGTGCCGCGCTACGCGCGGTGACATTGCTGGCACCAGTCATGCGGAACGCTACGTGTTTGTCGAGCAATTTTGCTATGCTAAAGCGCAATGTCAAGCTACATGCAGTATTCCTCACCCTGGACCACACAACTGTGACCAAACGTGGCATGGCTACGGTTTTGTTAACGGAAGATGAGACAACCCACGCCCACGACCTGTTGAAGAAGCTGGAGGAGCTAAATGAGGTGATCAAGGCAATGCAAGACTCGGCGCTGACGTTGGTCGATGCCCACCGTGCATTCGACCTCGTCGTAAGCAAGTACCCTCGGATGAAAGCTCAGCTAGCAAGCGATGTACCCGTCGTCAACTACCCGAGCTCAAAAACTGGAATTATAGAGATCATTCTCGGCTGAACGCTCGTGAGCAGGTGGCATGCGCTCCTTTCAAATGCCCTGAAAGCGATGCCACCCCGGCTGAGAACACCCGATCGTTCTTGGCATATGCGTTCAAGAAGACGCACAAGTCTCGGACTGTGGTGTACATGCTGCTGGTATGACCAACTTCCAACGAGTGCGAACGTTTTTTTTTTTTTTTGCAGGCTAAACTCGTTTACACCGACTTGCGGAAAAGCATGGGCCCTGACACCCTCGAAGTCCGGGTGTTTTTCGCCTTCAACAAAGACTGGTGGGATGCAACGAGCGTGCAAGCGATTAGGCAAAATATGCGTCGTGAGCTTCGTGAATAATTGCGTTGTGATTCTAGCGTAGATATGCTGATCAATACATGAAAGATGTCATATTGAAGAGACTTGACTGCACATACGAACGGATACTTCGCTCAATATAGCGCCAATAAAACTCTTTTTAAACACACCGCAGCCCGTAGCACTTGGCATCGTGGGATTTGAACAGTATCGCATCCGTAATTTCTTGAATATTAGGCAAAACAAGTCTTGGGGGGTCATCACTAGGAGCTTGATAGAAGGTCATGTCGTTATTTCTATTGTACCGCTCCAAATGACGAATTAATTGCTTTTGAGACTCATCCTCTCCACTTAGATGTCCTTGCAGCGATGCCGTAAGCGGGTCTTCGCTGTATCGACTCACAGCTTCTTTCACCAGACTTGCTAAATCTGTGTTCATACGCTGCTGTATTTGTACACCAGCGCTAATAGCAGCTAGCGTCACTTTCTCAGCGTTCAAGAAATCTGGCCTACGAGATATACCGTCTGCCGCTGTATTGGTCTTGCCCTGAATGTAGCGAAATGTGATCGGATACTCGCTGAGCTCATCGTACCAGCGAGCTACACGACGCGAAATTATTTTCTGCGTAAAAATCGTTTCAAGTGAGCGGTGGTCAGTCTCGACAACGAAAAGTTTATCCAGCAGGTACACCCTCCACAATCGAAGGCCAAAGAGAATCGCCAATATCTCTTTCTCCCGAATAGAGTAATGTTTTTCGGCATCCTTATATTTCCTACCACCAAACGTTATCGGCTTTCTACAAATTCATCGCCCCTGACCTCCTCCTCCTGAAAGAGGACGCCACCCACGGCTTGATTGCTTGCTTCCATTCGCAATCCAAACGACTTGCTAAAATCGGTATCGCTAGCACAGGAGTTGAAGCACTTTTCTGCTTTAATGCCTGGAAATGTGAGCGCAGCTCGTCACTCCAGCTGATAACTCGTTTGACAGAACCTTTCATCATTTCAAAGAGTGGTCCGCATCTGACGCAAAATCGCGGCAAAAGCGCTGGACGTATACCGCAGTACCCAGGAACGACTGCAGTTCGCTCCGAGTACGAGGTAATGGCCAGTCACGAAGTACTTCACCTTTCTTTGGATCAACGCGCACTCCATTTCAATCCACATAATCTCCAAGACAGGGGATCTCGTCCGCACAGAAAACACATTTGCTCAGCTTCACATAAAATTTGTGCTCTTCAAGTCTTGACAATACGCGATCAAGAGAGTCCAAATGAGCTTCCAAGGATTTATCTTTCGAATATATGTATTGTACTTGTATAGTAGTTGATCCAAGAATTCTAACACCTGGAACGTTTTGAGCCGCGCTGGCTGCAATATGGTCGGACAAGTTTGCTGTGACCAGCATTACAATGCTACGATACAAGGCTATCCCGTGATGCAATTTCCCCTGGCTAGACCTCATTTTCATAATGGCAAGGGAGTGCAGACTGTCGGAGGGAAAACAGGTCATGATTGTGGCTGCCTACAAATACTTCATCGCGGAGAAGCAGGCAGGTCGTGGAGGGGCTGATGGACCACGCAGTCGCGTTGTCAAGTGTCTTGGGGGCAAGGAGGCCACAGTTTCACGCGCGTGGGCGTCCTACAACAGACCTGAGAGCTCACCGACGGAGCAGGTATGATAATGAGGGGCCTCTTAACGATATATATCAATTACCCCTAATATTTTATATGAAAACGTATAGTCTGAAGAGCCCCAGGAAGAGAAGCGAGGAAGGCCAGCAACGTACGATGTGCACGACTTGGTCCCTGTCATCCGCACCGAAGTCGCTACGGCCAACGAAAATCGGCAGCCTATCACATCTAGACTACTGTGCGCGCACTTTCAGCTAAAATGGGCGTGACTGTGCCTTTGAGCACCATGAAGCTCATTTTGCGCCAGCTAAACTATTGCTATATCCAAGGCGAGTCACGCCGCTACCTGGCGGAGAGTGCTGGAAATGTGGCTTACAGAACCACCTATCTGCGGGAGAAGGTGATGAACCGCGATCAGAACAGGCTGAACCGTCGTATGATGGGAGGACGGACATTGTTCACCCATAAGGCACCATTGGACCAACATCAAGCAAAGCCGGAAACGAGATTTAATGCGATTGCAGAGGACTCAGATGACGACGAGGATGAATCATGCAACGATGAAATCAAGGTGACAAGACCGCCTGAGGACGTGGTCAAAATTTCATTGGGGGACGAGGAACTGAGCAAAGTTGAACCAACAAAGGAAGAGAAGGCAAAACTGAGAATCTTGAAGCGGAACCCGCTGACCATTCCGGCAACACCGCAGCTTGTGGCGATGAATCAGCGAGAACGAACTGTACTCAAGCAGGCCCTGGAACTAGTGCAGCAACAACTAGGTCCGCGAGTCGACATCAATTACGTAGAACTGACTGACCCACCCGGCCTCGAGGAAATTGAAGAGCACCTAAGACTGCGTGAAGTGACAACACCTTCGACAGGAAAATGCATGGCCATGGCGATCGTGCAAGCCCTAGCAGACCATGATCTAGCCGCGAGTAACAACATCCTACTAGCGGCTACGACGAGTCTGAAGTTGGGCATCAAGTACACTGAACAGTTGCATTTAGGTGAACCGTTCAATCCCGAAACACGGGAAACGACGGCTGTGAACGCCCAACGAGAGTGGATGAGCATGACAACGAAGGAAGCAACAACGACAAAACAGTTCTGATGGTATCTGGAGGAGTATGCCAATAGCGCGTCTGACCGAGCAATACTTGTAGATCTTTTCAACTGGGGCGGCAGTGAAACGGTGGCGATGGCCGCCAATTTCCGCGAACGGAAGATATACATTATTCCATTCAACACAGATGGATCCAATCAGTGGAACGGCAGCCTGTATAGACTGAGTTCAATGACGCGATACAACAAGGTCATTAAAACTGGAGAGCAACTAGAGTTGACAGTGCGCGAATGCATAGACCAAATTCAGGCGGACAAACTGGGGCAGGACCAAAACCCACCTCTCGTGATTAGGTTCTGGAGCAGACACTACTGTGGTGTATGGAAACACAACTTTTGGGCGCCTATCCTAGGCAGTCTAGTCGAGGCACTTGGGTACACTCGGCTCGACTCGGTGTAAGCTCGACGCAGCTAAGTGCGGTCCGACTTGGCGAAGGTGCGACCCAGCGAGGATCCGACTCAGCGAGCAAG